>JADGKB010000105.1:0-47688 GCA_027604185.1 Boothiomyces macroporosus | reverse complement strand
TGGATAAATAGGGATTTATTAAGTAACTACAGGTGGGAGACTTTGGCCATCGCTTGGCCCATCATTCCTTGTTTGACGGAAGCGTGGACTTGAGCCTGGAAAGCAGAAGCGTGTTGCTTGGATTGGGGTTTTACAGATTGCATTTGATGGTACGACTCCCAATGCAGTCCTATTTATACGCTTTCTTTCACAGCCATCCATTATTCTGGCTATGCTGTTTGTTTCCAGCCTTTTCTTCGGCACAACTTCGGTTGAACACTGCACTCTTTGGCTGTGGGTTGGTCGCAGATGAGAGCAATAAGAGGCAGACACCACCAATCTAAATGCAAAGCAGACTTTCAACACATAAGGTCTTGAGGCAAGTGCACCCAGACACTGGTGTTTCCAACAAGGCCATGGCGATCATGAACTCTTTTGTCGCTGATATTTTCGAAAGAGTTGCTGAGGACGCCTCCAAGCTAGCTACAAGAGATCCACCGTCTCTTCCGAGAATCCAAACCGCTGTTCGTTGATCCTTCGTGGGGAACTGACCAAACACGCTGTATCTGAAGGAACCAAAGCATTACCAATTGCCAGTCCTCCTAACTGTGTTCGTCAACATAATAAATAATTTGAACAAGAGAGAACTTTGTAAGTATTAGTGATTTATTCATTCTTGTCTTTTCCAAACACTTTTTCAAATACTTTGCTCCTTTGCTTGATCATATGTTGGTACATGAACCAGAAACCTGGAGCATACATACCAGCGATAAAAGTGAAAACGAACCCGTAGAATGCCTGTGTTTGTTGTGCAAATGGAATTGCGTATTGGATCAACATAAATTCACTTCCTGCTCCTAACGGGTACAAGACGAAAAAGAATGTATATCTAATATAAGTAGAGAAAAGCGGAGCTTTTCCATAAATCAAATTCAATGCATAGTATCCATATCGTACAATTTCTGTAATCGACCAAGCAATGACCATGGATGAAACAAAGTAAGATTGTCGTACTTCAGGATAATCATATTTTGCCAAAATGAACCAAACTAGCAATAATCTTGAAGAAACTTGAATGACGGTTGGGGTTGGATCTGCTCTTACTAAACCAATGGTTGAATGAAATACCTGAGTTAAGGTTGCTTACTTCAAATAAGGCGCATGTTTGAACAATGTTTAGCAGAGTAGAAACTTTTCCGTAGACGGACTGATACCCCGCAGTTTGAAGTTCTTGCACTACTAGCACAAGGACAGCAAACCATCCGATACAAGAGGCGAGGTTGTAAGCAATGAGGTAATTCTTTTGTAGAGCAGTTTGCTTTCTGACTTCCTTCTTTGCTTCTTGAGCAGCAGGCTCCTTGGCTTTTGCTGGTGATTTTTTTGGAGGCATGGTTTTTGAGGTAAAAATTGCTTTTCACAGAATGATTAAAATTGCTCAGGGACCCAGTATACATCCCACAAAACTATTTTGAATTTATTAAGCCTGGTCCATTAACCAGTACGCATGGTCCATCATAAATCACATTCAATCCGGATTTCTTGGCAAGTTCAATTCCTTCGTAGTTTTCAGAACCTGGCTGTAGCCACACATTCTTTATTCCAAGTTCTGCAGCGGTTTTAAGAACAGAGAGAGTAACCGGCGGTGGTGTAATTACAGAAACTGAGGTGTGTTTTGGGTCTGGCAAGTCTTTCAAGTCCTTAATAACTTTGATTCCTTCAATTGAATCCGCTTTAGGATTGACCGGATATATCGGGTTGGTCGTATTTTGTTTATAAAACCTTAACACTTTGTTTCCGAATTTCGATGGATCAGCAGAAGCTCCCACTACAGTCAAGTCGGGATACCTACAGCGTATGCTTGCGCTTGTTTGAAAAATTCAATTTGGTTCATCTTGCTACCCTTGGAAAAGAAGGAAAATAATCTTTGCATCAGTCAGGCTAAAGTTAAAATAACGCGAAAAATTGTTTGAATGTCAACAACAAAAGAGCTGCGCTATGCAGCAAGATTATTGATAAATGATACAGTAATATATATTAACATCAAGACAGTTACAAAATCATTTTATTACCTAGAAAAATGGAAGATTCTGCTAGATGGACTACAAGATATGGAACCAACGATTAGGTATCAAGCCCTACTAAATATCCGCCAACTGGGGACAAGCGTAGGGAACAAACTGCATGGTTTGGATTTGCAGGTTAAATTTGTCGAATTACTGACAAGTTTAACTGCAAGTGAGGAGGTAACTTGTGTTGACATTAGACTAGTATGGGCAGAAGTGTGGCCGCAACATGTCTAGGTAAGTCTATTATAATGAAGCGTTCCTTATCTATTCATTTTGGCAAGGACCTGGGTTCCCAGAGTATCTAGTTAGAAATGCCTTCATCACAACAATGAAGGAGCTGTTGAATAACTTTCCAGCAAACACCGACGCATTCAAAGATCTCACTCTCTTTGACATTAGGACAAATATCAGCAAAGCAAAATTCAACTCTAGAATCCAACTTATCCATGCAATAGGATACTACATGTCGATACCGGAATGTTTAGATACCAGATTTCAAACTTATATTGATGAATTATTCAAGGCAATTTTGTCTTCAAATTCCCATCCACTTTTACTCAGTGCAGTATTTAATGTGATTACGTACCATATTCCAAAGACAAATAGAAATAGATTGAGAGTAGAAGTTCATTATAGAGCGCTGATAAACAAAATTATTGTTCAGCACAAAGAGAATATAGCAACTTCAGATTCGCACAAACATGCCACGGTAGTATTTCTGAATGCTCTACACAAGTTAGTTTCAACTTGGTATGTCAGACCATCAGACTCAACGATCATGTTTTCAAACAAGAATGTGGAATTTCCTGTTAGTTTGGCGGGATATGCAAGCAGGAGAAAGACCTTTCTTTACAATTTATCACAATCTAGTGATACATTCGAAGCATTGACAGATGATGAAAGAAAAGAAAAGATTCAGTTGGCAAATTTGATGCCATACAAATCTCTCCATCCATTCGAGTACAAAATACCACTTTTTGAACCATACAGCAGGCAAAGTAAAATTATCTAATATAGTTCCACAGGAATATGTGGCAGAGCTGGATCCTGAATCTATACCAACTGAGAGTGTTGCTGTTCCACTCAATGAAACGTTAACTTTTAGACTAAAAAATTCAACAATTGAATTCCAAGCAAATCCACAAACCCACAAGCTGTTTCTTGAAAATACTTCACATCAAGATATGCCATTTGTGATTCAGGTATATCCTTCAGAGTATTTTACTGCGATGCCGGCATTTGGCATAATTGAAAAGCAAAACTCGCTACCTATTTTACTGAGTATCAAACCTCAGTATCCAGGGAAAACGCAAATCAAAGGATACATGTATGTAAGATCTGTGGAAGGATTTCCATTGGAAAGGTGGATTTTGCTAATATAGATACAATTTAAGTGGATACAATCTTCCAGCTATTCAAACATCAGAAGAGTTGAATTTTGGAGTGTGTGGCATCAATGAATCTCGAACAGCTGTGCTAATGCTAACAAACCTATTGCCTATAGATTGTTCTGCAGTCATGGTCATGAAGCCTTCCAAATACTCTTCCTTTTTCCAAGTACCACAATCACAGGCAGTCATCCCAGCCAGAGACTCTAAATGCATTGTTATTAAAGGAGAGTTTCCTGTTGAAAGAACTTACAACGAAACATTAATTATATGTGGCTTTGGAGGACAGCTAATTAGAGTGAAGCTTAGAGTAGCGGTTGGACCTCAACTTGTAATTCTGGAAGATAAATTGAATTTCGGAGCGACTGATATTTTCTTTAATGGGATTTCAAAAAAAATCAACATTATTAACAGAAGTGTGGATGCCAAGCTGCTGGTAATGGCTAAAGCTACGACGAATGAAATTGAATTTAATAATGGAAATCAATTGGTTTTGAAACCCGGGGAAGAAGTTGCAGCTCCAGTTAAATTCTTGTCAAATATTAGCGGATATAGACAAGAAAAATTAACTTTGGCGTGTCCCACAATTCCACCCAAAACAATCTCTATTACAGCTTTCTCAGGCCCACTGGTTAAAGTCCCTGTACTTGAAGATATTTATTTCCCGTCTATTTTAGTTGGCCAGAGCAGTTTTGTTAGAATACCAATAGTAAATATGTCAAGTGAAGCAGTAATTATCACCATGTCTGTTCCAAACGGAAGTCCAATCAAGTTTGTAACGATGCCAGTAGACTATTCCACTCGTCGAACTGGAGCAGGTGAATACGCAACAAAGACGTTCACCCTTGGAGATCAGTTTGGTGTCAAACTTGGCATTTCTGCATTTTCTTCAGCCGTAATCGAGATTTCATTTGTGGGAGTAAAAGGAGGTTTCTTTCAAGTACCGCTGATCACACAGCTGCTTAAACCTCACAAAGCGGATATTAGTACACATCGCTTGCTCGTGTCTGTGTTGAATGAAGATAGCCTAACTACAGCCCTCAATTCAACCAAAATGCTTAAAGATTTTAATTCAAAACCGTTCATGCAACCAATTACAGATCCAGAAGAGTTCAAGCAAGTAGAGTCCCCGCCATCCAAACAAAAAAAGTCTGAAATGTTCCATCTTGAACCAAGTGTTTTGACTGTTTTCGGATTAAATACTTTGGCAAGAAATAATGATAGTTTGGAAATGGTTTACTTGGTAAATCTTACAAACGAAACTCAAAGATATCGATTAATATTGTCATACAATTTCAAAACCACTGTTCCGCTTGAAGGAGATATTCCAGGATCTGCAAGCTTAGAAATTCCTATCCAATTTGACCCTCAAACATGTGCTAACCCAGAGTCAGTTACTTTTACAGCTTTTGGAAGCATAACAGTACTAGATTCCAACTTTAATGATCCGGGTATGATATCTGGCCAGCTTTTTGGATGTGTTGGAGACCTTGTTTCGGTGGATGTACGGGATTTCGAAAATAGAATTGAATTGCCAGATGTCCACCCAATGGAGGAAACACATAAGCGATTGATATTCAGAAACAAGACGAATATACCAATAGTGTGGGAGTCAAAGTTTGATCCAGTAGAGGATAAATCAGCTCTACAGCAATCAAGTGGGGATAACTCATGGAACCCATTTACAACTTCTGTCAAATCACTTACTCTTAAACCGTACGAGCTTGCTTTTTTGGATGTTTCATTTAAATCCAGTGTCTTTGGAGAATTTTCAGCAAAGCTTGTAATGTCTTACCAAGACCCATATCATAACCCAAACAGTCAAAAGTTGCGAGGTGGAAGATTGAAAATATTGCCTCCGATTAAATTTAGCTGTAATGTTGGATCCCAAGATTTTTCTGTACAACCAGAATTTGTACACTTTGGACATTTGCCAGTTGGGGAGGCAAGTGCCTGTATTACTCAACTGGTAAATTCCAAATCTATATCGGCATCAGTGGCAACGGTTGCGCCAAATGGAGGTTCAACAAATCCAGTTATTTGCAAAGTTGCGGGAAAAGCAAAGCAGCAAATTGAACTGAACTATATACCTGTAGTCCATGGTTATTTTCAACAACAGGTTATGTATTTCACAAGTAACTCTTGTGTTTCTATTCCATTTTTTGGATACAGTGGTAATTTAGGTGTGACTACCAATCAATGTGCTCTATTCGTAAACTACGAATCAGAAAAGGGTCCAATCCCTGAAGAAACCATTATAAATGTGGGAAACTTGCCGGCTGGAGCGGAATTACATAGATCTATCAGTATTTTGAACACTGGAACCACCACTCTAAAGTTGGTGAAAGTCAGCAATGGAAACCCGGATATGTGCTCACTTGAACCATCTTACGACTGCTATGTAGGGTCGGATCAAGATGCTACCGAAATTTCATTCAATAAGGAGTATATTGACCGAAACGAGGTGGACCTTGATAATTTGAACTATGGATTGGACAATCAAACACCTACAGGCAAGATAATGAGAAATAATCGTGCATCAGTATCATATTCGAAAAGGGCAATCAGTTCTACTGCTAAAAACAGACAAACATTTGCATTATTTGGAGTCTCTCCAGGTACTATCATCAAAAATCCAAACAATTTAGTCAAAATAATTGGTTCAGCTCCAGTTGAATCAGTGCTTCCAACAAACATATTTCCACTATCCGATTTTAAATTCAGCTTTGGACTAACTCCGGAAATTCATGTAACTTTTTTTCATTATAGGGTCTATTTTCTATTCCAATTAGTGTGGGAATTCAAGGGTATAGAAAGGAGGTGTCTATGCATACATTTTGGATTCAGGGTCAAGTCCAGAAACCATTATTACTGAGCGCAAAAAGGTTTGATTTTGGGATTTGCCCCATTAATCAAGCTCAAACTGCCATGATTAAATTCACAAATGAAGAGTCCACACCAGTCAACTGGAGTATCGAGTATGTTGGATCGAGGCTGTTTCCTACTGAAAAATTTACTGATGTACTAAGGCCAAGCAGTGAAATCCGCTGTCCTGTTAAGCTTTTCCCCACAAATGGAACTCTTCAAGGAGGATGTACCCAATCTGTGGAGATTCAAATGACACCAAAGGCGGATCATGCAAAATTATTATCACTCCTTACATTGGCAACCGGAGAGTATCATAAGCAAGAAATTATATTGGAAGTAATCGGTGCATCCAGCAAACTTGTAGCTCGCCCACTCTCTCTTGATTTTGGAGTTCTCCGTGTGGGAACACAGAAAACACAAACCATTCGCATTTCAAATGTGGGAATATTGCAATGCCAATACCATTTAGAATGCTCCAACAATGACTTTATAGGCGACCCAGAACAAGAGGTAGTAAACGGCCAGGATGAATTAGAAGTTACTATTACCTACAAACCGAAAAAACATGGTAAATCCAGAGCAAAGTTGTACATTCACTCGATAGGAGAGAGACAGGTAGCACCTATTATAGTATCAATGCTTGGAATTGCAAGTTATCCTAAACTAGTAGTTCTAACAAAGGTAGTTGACTTTGGCACAGCACTATTTAGAAGTAGAAACACCAAAACCATCGAAGTCCAAAACAAAGGAGCAGCAGAGGCGCATATAGTGTATACCTGTTCCCACCCTGATATCTATATCGAATCATCGGAAGACGACGCACTTTATGTTGGCCCCAATCAAACAAAGGAAATAACTGTTGTTTACAAACCTTTGGTAGTCGAAAGGCTTAATGCAAAAATTTATATCAATTCCAGTGACAGCAGGGGAGAAACTTACATGGTTGCACTACGGGGTAACGTTGGCATCCCTCAATTAAACATTTACCCTCCAGATGCCTTGGAGCATTTGAACTTTGGAGTGATAGCACTGAACAAAAAGCAGTCAAAGCAGTTCAAGCTCGTTAACGAGGGTACTATATTCTTGAATTATTCAATCAAAT
The DNA here is from genome assembly GCA_027604185.1 of Boothiomyces macroporosus. Classification (NCBI taxonomy): domain Eukaryota; kingdom Fungi; phylum Chytridiomycota; class Chytridiomycetes; order Rhizophydiales; family Terramycetaceae; genus Boothiomyces; species Boothiomyces macroporosus. The sequence goes on along the minus strand of JADGKB010000105.1, from coordinate 40,285 downwards.
TGGAAGAAATTTCAGTCGTGACAATTGACAAGTCACTTGGGTTCAAAAGAAATATTTCAAACGTTCCGTCACCTATTTATATTGAACCACCTGAAGGAAGTCTGGGAGTTGGCGAATCCCAGGTCGTCACTGTATTTTTTGAGCCAACAATGCTCGTTGAGTACACTTACGAAATGACTTTGAAATATGAGTATCAAGACTTTACTGCCTACATTTCTGGTGTTGGTGGGAAATCACAAGCAAAAATCTATGGACCTTTTACAGATTTCGATTTTGGATTGTGTAGATTGAATAGGCTGTACGAAAAGACTATTACGATATTTAACTACGGGAACTTGGGATTCCAATTTCATGTTCGACCAGAACCGTTGGACGGAAAATGGGAGGTATATACGCAAGAACCAGGATTTATTGACGAATACCACCCAAACTCTTCCAATTTGTCTAGTGAGTGGAAAGAGACTCTTCAAAGTGATGGCATAATTATCATTCCACCAGATGGTTTTTGTGCCCCCCAAGAAAAAGCTACGTTCAAAATTCAATTCAAACCAGCCCAAGCAAAAGAAATACGAAAGCTCTTTAGATTCTACCAACAAGAGCGTTACCAAGAATTTAATGTGTTTGGGCTTGCTGCTTCCCCCTCACTACATGTTTTGGACAGGCACTCTGGTCAGATCGTCAAGGCAGGCGTGACTCCTGATATTAACATTGGAGTACATCCAGTTAAATGCACGTACAAATATATGCTGGATCTTGTGAATGATGGCCCTTTTGGAATAGATTACCTGCTGCAGCCAATGGGGTCTGTGGAGTATGAAATTTACCCTTTAAGAGGATTTATCGAAGCACATCAAACTACTCCTATTAGCATCATCTTTCAGCCGACATCGGAAAGTAAGTTCCATTCAATTTTGAAGGTTATTTGGGAGGATGAACCCATAGTGGCGAATATTTTTGGCGACGGGGGAATAGGTCGACTTGATGTGACATTTTTGGAGGAAAAGGATATTTTATTAAAGAGTTTAGATTTTGGGATGGCTCCATTCAATTCTCCTTGTAAGAAACGTTTCTATTTGATGAACAACGGTATGGTCGGTGTCACCACATACATTATGGTCGAAAATGAAGATTATGCGATATCTCAGTTAGGGGAAATCATTAGTTCACAAGAAATGGACAGATCAAAAGCAATGGGAAAGGATATTTTTTCTACTTGGTCCAATAATCTTAAAGTTTTCTTACCTGCCGGAATGGCTATTCAAATTGGGGCGAGATTTTTACCTCGCAGCTCGATTACTTCTGTTGGAGACATAACTATCAGATCGGACAGTGGGAACTTTACTATCCCATTAAAAGGAAAAGGTGGTACAATTTCACTCTCTCACCGTGGCGATCTCGATTTTGGTGACATTTCGTGTAACTACACATATACTAGGAAGATTACGATTATAAATGGAGGATCTATTGCTTCAAACCTCTCCCTCGCTTGGCTAGTTGTGGGATATGCCAGTGACCAACCAGAGTCACACATTTCTCTTGGTGAAAACTACTCATTTTTGGACCCAAGGTCTCAATGGGCTAGACAACAATTTTTCGCAGAAAAGGAAATATCAGACCCAAAGCAAACAGAACGCAGACTCGGTGCGAAAGAATATTGGCGTTTGATCGTTCTAATGGTTCGGAAATCAGAAGTAAAGGAAACAGTTATTCCATCCAACATTGATGGTCCCAGCCACACTATAAATCTAGCCAAAAGAACCATTAACACCACCAATAGTTCGCATTTCAAAAGAAAGCAGATGTTCTACCACTTGATATCCTCAGCAGTACTTTCCAGCCAATCATCATCGCAAGTTAAGCCTTTCATCAAAATAACTCCTGCATCAACTTTCTTGCCAAGTTATGGAGAAGTTACCTTCACCGTAGATCTGAATTTATCTTCTGAAGATACATTCTTGGCGACATTGATTATGAAATCCGATATCATCAACACTTCAAAATACGAAATAGCGTTGACTGCGACTCCAAAAATGGTATCCATCTTCTGTAACGATACACGTATGTTAAACTTTTATAGACAGCCCCTTGGAGAAACAGAAGTTATGACAAGAAAGTTTACCAACGTAGGCCATAAGGATGTACCTTATAAATTCATCAACCCAAGCAGTAGCCTGACTATTGCGCCGTCAAAAGGTGTTTTAAAAATTGGCCAAACCATCGAGGTTTCATTTTCGTTCAAGCCAACAGATGAATCTACACATCAAGGAGACGTTATATTTGAACCAACGTATTCTCACCCCATCAGGCTTAAAATGTATGGTGGAGGTGGATATGCGGTAGCATCTTTGGGACGATACAGACGCTTTGACTTTGGACACTGTATGATTGGGAAAGATACAATTTCAAATTTGCCAATCGTTAATGAAGGAAACGCAATTTTACATTTAACGAAATTTGAACTGCAAGAGACAGACACTTTTTTCAGAGGAAAGGATTGGCCAACGTCCAGGATATCTCTATTTCCTGGAAAGAGTTATAACTTGCCATTGGTGTTTAATCCCCATGAAGAAAATCCATCCCCTGGAAATTTGGTTATTGGAACAAACACTGATATTTATGAAATCGAGCTTATTGGTCTTGGAAGAGAAGCCGTATTGATTGTTTCTAAAATTGCTCTCGAATTTTCAGAGTGTCTAATTGGAAATTCTTATGAACAGAAATTAGGATTGAAAAATATTGGCGATGTTAACTACCCAGTCACTTTTCACTTGGAAAAGGAATTTCCAGACATATCTATAGTACCATCAAATTTAACCATCTACCCATTCAGTGAAAATTTTGTGATGATTCATTATTCACCATCCCATCAAACAAAGTCGACTATAGTTATGACAATATCTTCTCCTTATAGTGTTCACAAAGTACCGGTGATGCTTCATTCTGGAACTGCTATGTTGGAATTCAACTCGAATGAACTGGACTTTGGTATGTTTGAAAGAACTACGACACCATCAATAACGCTAACGATGAGAAACACTGGAACAGTAAAGACATCGTTCTTGTTGAAAGATTTACTGAAGCCACCTATTTTCAGCATCGATCCTGTGAAAGGTCTACTGCATCCAAAGAAATCCGTTGATATCAAGATTTCACATATAAGACACCAGGTTTCGCAATTTGAAGAGAAGGTGTCGATTAAAACAGATTTAGTGGATAAGCTATACTTTGTTAAAGTTCGTGGCCAGTGTGAAGAAACCGTTTTGCATCCAGATGAATTTTCTCTGCTCAATTTAGGTGTCTGTCCTGTTTTGGAGCCCACAACGAAACCACTGTATTTCAAAAACTATGGGAAATTTCCTCTTCAATTCCAAGTTCAAAGTGCATATCCTCTCAAAGTGTCGCCAACTGAAGGTGTGGTAAGTGGAGAAGAAACTGGTGTTGTGTATGTAACATGGAGTCCATCAGGCGGCTATGAGCTAAGAACGCAATTGCTACTTTCCACCAACATTGGAAAATTCCAAGTGCTAGTAAGGGGGAAATCATTGTTCCCTGAAGTTTATGTATCCAGCATGTATGTTGATTTTGGAATTTGTGCACTTGGTTACTCTTACCATCACTCATTTTATATTGAAAATCGGGGGAAAGTGAAGCTGCACTTTAACATTCCAGCTTGCAAAGAAAGCAGTTATGTTACTTCAATTTCTCATGGGGCACTTGAGCCCAAAGAAACAGTCACTGTTAATTTACTGTTTTCTCCTAGAGCACTTGGAAAATTAACTGGCAGTTTGATTGTAGATTGCAAAGGAATTCATTACAAGGAAATTGTGTTGGTCGGAATGGGAGGCAACATGGTAGTCGATATTCTACCCAAGGTCTTGGATTTGGGTAAGTTTGAATTAACCACAAGAACGTTGTCCATTTGGATTGACAGTGTACGATACCATTAAAATACGGAATACCGGAGATGTTAATTTGGCAGTAGACTTTTCCTCTACGGTCCAAAATCAAGGTTCTTGCTACGTTGTAATTCCTGACCCACTGTATGTCCTGGCGAGAACCGTTGCTTCAGTCTCTGTTGGATTTCTTGTGAATGCTGTGGATAGATTTTACGCAAAATTGACTGTTCGAACCAAAGAACAAACGTATCTTATCCCTGTAACGGGCATTGGTGTAAAAATATCACTTTCAAAGAAAAGCAAAGAAATATTGGCAAAGGAAAACTTCAGAATAGTAAATACAAATTAATCTAGCTCGGGCCACTGGATCCCTACTATGTAGAGCCACCTTATGAACCGTTGGAGTTTGCAGCGCGTCAATTGAGAACAATATACATTAAATCTATCGAATTATATGAGCAATTCCAAATGATCTTTGCCCAAGGATTCGATTCACTAGCAATAGAGAAAGATCCAAGAAAGTTGGAATTCCAGTCGATGAAGAGAATCTTTTTCGGAAATGATGTTAATTTGAAAGGAACTACCAGAGAATTCAGAAGAATAGTATCAAAGTACGATGGATCAACAGATTCAATGGGCTCAAGGACGGGCAGAAAGAAAACAAGTAAATCAGGATCTTTATCGTCAGCAATACTTGTTTCCGTGGATGAGTCAAAGGTCCCAAATGACATGTCTCCAGATGGTACATTAAAATCTTACATAGCACAACCAGAGAAACTATCTGCGAATACCGAATTTGATAGCTCTGCACCTCAAAGTCCAGAAAAAGCAGAAGAAATCAGTGACTTGAACAGCAGACTACACCCAGATAATTTAGCTAATCCAAATGAAAAGGAAGGGGAATTAATAGAAAGAACACAAGTCGAAACTGATGTGCTCGTAACTGAATTGAATGAAAATTTGACTCAAAAAGACATTCCCGAGTCGACTGATGTGCAAGATGATTCAGAAGAAATTATAGTCCAAATAGATCCCGCCAAAGACTCGAAATCTTCCAAAGAACAAATTGCTGAAATAGTCATCACATCGGAAGACAAATCAGTGAATCTAGTGTCTAGTACAGAAGAAAGTGTCAATGTTGGGCTAGATTCTTCTAGTCCTAATGTTGCTCAATCAAGCGTTTCTTTAAATGCACATTCGACTAATGACCTCGCTGATAATGTATCTGCTAAAGGATCAACGCCAGCAATGGCGAATGGCGTAGCAGTTCAAATGGAAGATACTGAACCAGAGCTTTCAAATACTCCAGAAGGAATTAAACGTCTTCACGAAAAAGTAAAGAATGCTTATCACCCATTTAAACCTATTGATTATCCCGAATTCAGGAATTTGGCCAATCAGTTTATGGAATTGAAAACATTTGATCAAGAGGAGGAAACCGTACCTGAAGATCCTGTAATTGATGAGATTATACAAGTGGGAAGATTGAAAATTAAAAATATGAACTTGGAACCAATCCTGGAATATCAACAGTCGTTTGACCCAATAGATATCAGTTTCTTGCTAACAAGACCACCGCCATTCAAAAAGGACAAGGAAGCAGACGTAAAATATGCTAATTTTAGGGCGGGCAAAATTATGTAAAGAGCTCAGAGTCGCGTAAGGCATATCTTAGTGCATTCCCACCACTCAAGCGAACAGAGCGAAACGCACATTCCAATCCATTTTCAGACAACAAGAAAGCAATGAAATATGGGGAAGGTGTAAGACTTTACGCAAGGTATTCAATCGACTAATCCAGCTATAACAACAACTAATCTTTGTAATAAAACAATCCGATAATTCAAATTTATTTCTTAAGAGCTCTTGTTGCGGGCCAATAGAGCAGGTGGAATGGAAGTCAAGTTTTCAAAGTTGAATTTGGTTTCAATTTCAGATTCAACCTTTGCTAAAACTGGTTGGAGATAAGGTACATCCTACATTTAAATCAACATTACTTGTTCAGCTGTAGTCCATTCGTTGCTTGGTAAAGAGGTTTTTTTCAATGATAATGAAAGCGCTCTTCTGATTCTGAATAGTCTGTCAGCTTGTTGCTGTGGGGTCAGGCGGCGGAGAGCTTCCTGTACAATTTCATTTTCTTCTGGAATCAAATCGTCGTAAAATAATCCTTCAGTTCTGTATACTGCAAAGGTTGCTTGGAGTTTGTCGAGAGAAGTAAATGCGCTTGATTTTTTTAATGCGCGGATGGATTTAAGAGCGTTGACAATTCCCATTCTGATGAAAGATTGTTTGGAAAAATTTAAAAACTCAGTCAGCCTAATCGAGCCCTAATGAGCCGGAAAACAGATAGTATTGAACAGTTTATTGAAAATGATATCATTGGTGCAGAGTCATTACTGCAGCTCTAGAGGCTTTCGCCCAGTCGCTCACGAATGTGAATCCTCTAAATTCTTCTTGATTTGCATTTGACAATACTGAATGGACTGGTGTTAGCACAGGCACTTCGCTAGTAAATTCTTCATCAAAGTTTGATAAATCAGTCGGAGAGGTCTATGTTAATTAGATGGTACAATTTTTGGGAGATATGGTGGTGGTATTTTGAGGTTGTAAACATCATTCCAGTTGATCCCTTTGAAATAAGGATGTGTTTTGATCTCGTCCGCATCAGTTGGGCCGCCTCCCAAACGCTTAGATGCATCCTTATTCAGTAACCTCTGAATAATATCAACCGTCATTTTATCCAACGAGTCTGGGAACATTGGAGGGTTCCTTAAAATAGCTTGAAATATTCTTTCTTCTGAATCTCCAGAAAACGGTGCCTAGTTTAATACATATATACTTTTCCGAGAACCATTTCATAAATTAAAACACCAAATGACCACCAGTCCACGGCTCTTCCATATGGTTTCTCTGCCAATATCTCTGGTGCCATGAACTCTGGAGTTCCGCAAAAAGTGTTTGTGGCAGATCCATAAGCCATATTTTCTTTACAAAGTCCATAATCTGCTATTTTAACATGGCCGTCAAGTGTAAGCAGAATGTTGTCCAGTTTCAAATCACTAAATAAAACCGCGCTTACCGATATAGCACTTTGTTTTGATGCCAATACTCGAGAGCGAGTAACACTTCACAAGCATAAAACTTTGCTTGCGCCTGTGTAAACTTTGCATGTTGAATATGCCACATCAAATCACCTCCTGAAACATATTCCATCACAAAATACAATCTAGATTCAGTCTGGAAGCATGAATGCAAATTCACCAAGAAAGGGTGTTTTCCTTTGGTTGCAATTTGGAAGCATCTTTTCTCGGATTTGGTACTGGATAAATAATGAAATACCTTTCGACTTCATCATGCTCCAAGATAAATTCTTTTTTCAAGACTTTGATCCCATAATAGTTGTTTGTGAATTTTTCTTGAGCAAGCATGACCTAGTGTAAAGATGCATTTACCTTTCCAAAATTTCCTTTTCCTAATACTGCCAGGAAGGTAAAGTCATCCAAGCCAACCCCCTTACTACCGTGTCTAAAGAACATTAGACTTTCTTGACGTTCGTTTTTACTGAGGTTTTTGTTCATTTGTTTTACTTGATTGTGGTCAGGGACAGTTGAAAGTCTGTTCATCTCTTTTTTGCTCTGGAAAGATTGTAGACTAGGTAGCCCGTTTTTCTTTTCTCCGCTGACAAGATCTTGCGATCCTTGCAATGAAGTAGTTGATGCAGATAGATCGGTAGGCCCAGCCTTTTGGAATGATCGCAATTCAGACATCAACTTTAGAGGCAATCCACATAGCTCTGGAATGTAAATCTTGCACCCTTCATGACAAGATAGCGAGCACTCGGTACATTTCAAGTACGTGTTTTTGCCCAGTGGAAGCATCTTGCCACAATGACAGCACCAATTTACAGCCCTGCTAGCGTACATGGAAAATCTATGAGGAATTTTATGTTTGACTTCTAATTCATTTTCGTCCTTTTTTAACTTTAAAATACCTTGTCCAAATCTGATTTTGCAATACATTTAGATACAACATTATCTACACATTTGCGATGGCATATGAAATCGCAAGCTAAATTAATTCCAACTTACTTTGGCAGTTTAGTCCTTGGCCACTAACCAAGAACTCGTGGCAAATGGCGCATTTTAATACTTGATATGAACTGATACCTATAAATTTGTGCCCTCTTCTATTGGTGAATTTCTGAACGGCTCTCTGACGAATGAGCTCTTCATTTCCTTTCTTTTTTGGTTTTTCAGGGACTAGAATTAAAAACAATGCACCAAATGTGAGCTGTAGATGGATCTTTCCACCTGGCAATAAATTCAGCCACACATCAGAAGTGTTTTCACCTTCAGGAAGAGTCATCTTGTTATCTTCCAACAAGTCGTAAATTTTGAACCAGACCAATCCCAAAATTCCAGAACCTTGTTCATGGACAGCAATTTCAACCTCGTGGCCCTTTTCAAAAGACATGAATAATGTCTCGTTCCATGTTCCTCTGCTATTTCTAGTTTTTGATTTGGTAGAATTATCAACTGATACTGTGACAAACAAGTCTGATTTTGAAAATTTCTTTCCAGTCAATCCGACGGCAGACAGTACAGTAATAGTTAATTTTCCGCTGTTTGGTCTTTTTATATTTGGCGAGTTGTCTTGTTAGATTATGGTTACCAATTTCATCAAAAATATTCAGGCTTTGATATGCCAATAATGAGCGTTGTAAAATGAATATCTTTCCCATACACTCTTGTGATTTTGATTTCAAATCTTCAATAATTTTTGAATTTGTAGAATCGACTTCAGCCCTAGCGTGTAACATCTTGTCAGTCCCTTCTTTGACTCTCTGCTCCACTTCCAATCTATGCTGGGTTTCGGCGTACATTATTTTGACTTTTTCTCTAGTAATGCTGGTATCACTTCGTATGTAACCTATGATTAAAATTGATAACCAAATCGCGAGATTGGAGGCACTCCGGGGTCGCCTTCAAATACTTCATTCAAATTGGTGGCCGAATGCGAACGAGATTTGAGAGTAAACCTTTGTAATAATCCACCCATGTTGGACGTTTTTCTCCTCGTAATCTTTTTTACTTCTGATTTTGGCGCAGCAGGCTTTGGAAGGTACTCTTGCTCAATCTCAGTGCCATTGGCTTCCAAGCGCATTTTCTGCAATTCGTACATTTCAGATTGTAGGAAATTCAATCTCCTGGTTGTTTCCGTAATGTTGTGTTCGCAACTATCAATTGCTTCCTGTTCTTTGAGCCGCGAGAGCATGTACTCGGCTCCTTGTTTGCATTTCTTTTCTACTTCGATTTTGGATTTCAAATCCGCTATTCGGTGTTCAAAATCCTGGATATTAGTGTCGGCGTACCATTTCTGATTGAAATTAATTTGTCAAAGCGAGTCAAAGGTAAAATTATTGTGGCTTGGCTCCTTGGTTTCAACGTGGGAACGAAAGGGCATTTTCAATTTATAGAATGAATTATAAAAAGATATTGAAATATTAATCGACAAGCCTGCGATATCTGGCTGAATTCACCATTGCCAGCTCCGCGTTTTCCAACCCGCGATTATCTTTAAGAACAGATGTTACTCATTCACTAGAAGGCGACTATCCTATTATCACACAGACAGCGATTCAATATTGAAAAGAGATATTAACGAGTTTGAAAAAATCTTTTTTTAAAAAAAATTATGAAGAGAAAAGAGAGTGACTTGGAATCGACAAAAAAGAAACTTAAAGAGGAATCTGAAGAATCTGAATCGGATTACTCTGTTGATTCGGAAGGGGAGGAAGAAGAAGAAGATAAAGAAGAAATTATCAACGTGGATTTTGACTTTTTGGACTACTCAGAGATAGACTTTCATGGACTAAAAACTCTTATTAAACAGATATTTTCAACTGATTTCACTAGGGATTCAGAATTATCGGATTTCTTAATTTCTCAAAACATTGGAAGTGTGGTCAAAGTAGATGAAGGGTTGGATCCGTATGCTTTTATCACCGTTTTAGACTTGAATTCCAAAGAGGAATTTATCACTGAGATATTGCAGTTTCTGAAAAAGAAGGATGACAGGATCAAGGAGGATGGAGCCTGTTTGCTACTCAGTTGCAGATTAATTAATATGCCACCACAGTTGGCACCACCACTATACAAGCAGTTACTTAATGATATCAAGGTTTGGATTATCTAATATTAGAAAAAATACAAAACTGTGTACTACATCTCCCAAGTATACAAAATGGTGAATGACAAGGAAGTATTTTTCTACCAAGCAGAAGATGAGCTGTTGCAGGAACTTGTGGATTTCTATGTTGACTATCAGTTGCCTAATCCACAGTCAAGTGACAGTCGCAGAGTATTCAATGATGACGGAGTAGAGACTTGGAGAAGAATCTTTAGCTTCAAGTTTGACAAAATTCCCAAATTCCAAGAGCTAATGGATAAAGAATTGTCAGAATAAATTGGATCAAATCCTTCATAAAGTTAGTATTTGTTAGGTGTTCAACAACACTAGTTAACCACCGAAACCATGGAGGGGTCTGCCCTGTCTCTTGAGAGCATAGACCACGTCCAGCAAAGTGACAGTCTCTGTTGGCGTGTTTGGTATATGTGACAGAGTCTCTGATGAAGCTATGAAATAAAGCCGCCATTTCATTATTCGGTCATGAAATCTTTGGAAACCCATTCAACTAGTGAATTGTTGTTTTAAAATTAGAATTTAAATAATTAAACTACAAGCTACAATTTTTGATGTATTAATAGCACTAGAAAAAGTTGATGGTCAAGATTTAAGTTCAAAGTGGATATAGATATTCAAGGTTTCGGCGGTACATTCAATTTGATTACTTGCAGCTGTAATTCTTGAATCTCGGAAATTTGAGCCAAACGTTGTTCTATTTCGTTTGATAAACAAATTGATGGAAATTGAGATCCAGTAGATTTTATAGTTTTGAGATAATAAAGAACAATAGGTATTTGAATAGCAGCTAGTGATGCCATTGTGAGGGATAGTATGCTGAATGGATAAGGGTCCCAAGAATGTATTTCCACACAAATGTTGACCAAGATCCATGCGGAGCCAAACAGAACAATAAAACCAGCGTACCATATTGAGCCCAATAAATGAACAGCATATTCAAGAAGAGAGTCACAGATTCGTTCGTGTACTATATTAGTATAGTCCATATTCAGTTCAAATTGTTTGTAGACTAGAGGTTTGCTTGATTCATGTTCAAGCAATGTGACTATTCTTTTTATGTAATAGTCATTCAAGTGATGGCTACAAACAAAGCTACTAGGCGAGAGGCTGTAGTATTTTTGGATTCCTTTAACAGTGGCTGGTTTGACAAGAGCTGCTGATATAGGAAGTGAGCAGAAACACCTCCCATGCTTACTATAGATTTGTATATGGTTTGAATTGAGAGTCATTGTTGTTTTTTGATTCTGTCGATATTTATACGATGAAACACAAAAATGGTGGTGGACAAGACACAATTGATCAATTGATTGCCAATAATTTGTGGTTAATAAGGCTGATGGAAGCAATTTATCATTTCCGCATTGTTCTAATGAGCAGCAGATAAAAGTGTTGATCAAACGCGTGCAAATCCCGTAGGAGCTTTCATAATTTGAACGGCTTATATCATAATTTGGGCGGCTTAACTAGCAATCACTGTATTTAAAGGTTTAGGAGTACTTTTTTCTCCCCGCTTAGTTTCGCAGTAACTTTTTGGTAAAATTAAAGAGTATTCATGATGAATATATTATGATTGATACTGTAGTAAAATACTGTATTTTTTATTGTGGAAGCAGGAATAACTTTTCCTCTGTAGCCACCAATTAATGTCGCCAAATCTCGCTTGGAAGCAAGGACCACATATACCAAAGAATGCAATAATCGGAGGAACGCACGAGGGAAAGCCAAGTATTATCAGAATAACCAAGTATATGTAGCAAGGACGTTCTATCAGGGAGGAGATCATCCGGGAAAGTCAACTGGAAACGGATGCTCTTTTGGGTGGGGACAAAAGGAAATGTTTACAAATGATTATGAAACATTAGCTGGAGATATGGATATGCTGCAGTGGGTTCCGTTTGTTGGGAGGTTGAAACCAGGTAATCAAATTTAACAATAGGAAAGTTTGACTTTAACCCAGTGAGTGCTGGGTATGAAAAGAATCCCCAGAATGAAATGTTTATAATACGGGCAATGCGAGATGGCCGATGGGTGCCTGGCAAAACCGGGTTTGGCCTGCCTGCTGGCTTCATAGGGTATAATGGGTTAGAAGTGGAAGTGTCGGAATACGAGATCCTATGCTTCAAATAAAGAGTTTTCAATTTTTCCGAGTGAATCTATGTTTTACATTAAACAAGCTCACCCACCAGATGCAGTCAGCGGCTCATTAACCTGCCATTTCACTCATCCGGATCATTTGAATCTCATTGTAAAGTAATTGATTACTGATCTATAGGTAATTCGTTTTCTTACTCAGCAAAATCACCAGGATCGAAATTTACTTGTTTGTGGATGAATTAAAGCTCGTAATGAACTTGCCGATCAATGGTAGGGTAATTGCAATGCAAATATTACGAGTAAATATTTTTAATGCAGTTGGACAACCAGCCAGACACTCTTGTCATTCTCACCCAAAAACAGCAGCTCTCTCTCCTCCAATGGAAGGATAATACTGTGGTAACTGTTTCCAGTGGGTCGGTAAAAGATAGAGGGCAAAAGTTGTCAGAAAACAGCTTCCTCCTGGTTTCAAAAAGTTACATTGGAATTTACATTTACCAAGGGATATTCAAAATATTGCCAATCAGAAATAATCAAGTAATGGACTGTGTGAATAAACGGCTGGATAAACTGGATGTGATTTATATGGCTGTGCACAGTAAGTAGAAATAATGTAGATGGCGATCTGTACGTGCTCTACCAAAATATCAAAGAAGAACGTTATGTGGTTACGTACAAGATAGGCGATGATATCGAGGAAGATTTGGATTTTCAAGTAGAAGACCAAGCGAATATGTTGATTCCTACTGATCATGGCATCGTAATTGTCGGTAAGATAGTATTAACGGAAGGGCAACATTCAATTCAACTGAATAACCAAAAAACAATTTTTAAACCAACGGTAATGAAGGCATACACTATCATGAACGACAAGATTTTACTAGGAGATTATCAAGGTAATTTACACTTGCTGGATTTGAATTTGCTCAAGTGTAATATAATTCTGAATACTGTTGGGATATCGACTTTATCGTGGATTCAAGACGATTATTTGTATGTCGGGAGTTCATCATCGGATTCGCAATTGATTCAACTATTCTCTGAAAAGCAAACGGTTTATCAAAGCCTGGGTCCTATTTCAGACTTTGTCTTGACTGATTTGGATGAACAGTCTCAATTAATTACCTGCAGTGGGTATCTTCAAAGTGGATCGCTTCGAATTATTAGAAATGGTATTGGAATAGATGAACTCAGCTCAATTGACTTGCAAGTACTGAATTTGTTTTCTTTGGGTGAAAAGTACCTGGTTGCAGGGTTTATCAGCGAAACCAGAATTTTAGCTTTGGATGAAGACCTGAGTGAATTTGACCAAGGTGATTTCGATTTCGATGTTCCTACTATTCAATGCGGTAATATTGGCGATTACTTTATTCAAATCACAAGGAGAGGTATCAAAATAGCCACAGACGAATTTCAACTCTATGATGAATACAGATCCAGGGATGAAATTACCTTGGCTTCCTTTTCTGATACTGACATTGTTATTGCCCTAGGATCTGTATTACAGCATTTTACTATCAAGAATGGAAAGCTAGCCGAACAAAAGTATTTGGAATTAATAGTAGCTTTATTAAACTAGACACTGATGTTGCGTGTATCCATGTCAAGGCTAACCAAATTGCAGTTGGGATGTGGGATTCTTCAGTTAGATTACACAAACTGCCAAGTTTGATTCAAACACATTCTGAACAATTAGAAAGCATTCCGAAATCCATTTTGCTAGTAACATTAGAAAATGTTGATTATTTAATGGCTGCGGAAGGGACTGGTGTAGTATATACATTTTCTATGTTTGATTTTGCAAAGAAAAAGATTTCACTTGGTACTAGACCTATTACCTTGCATGCAATTGATGATTATGTGTTTTGTTCTTCAGACAGACCAACCATTATTTACAGCCAGCATTCCAAACTGGTATATAGTAACGTCAACCTTCGACATGTCAAAAGCGTAGTCAAATTCGATCACTGGCTTGCAATAGCCACAGATGATTCGTTAAAAATTGGAACGATTGATACTGTTCAAAAACTGCACGTTAAAACAGTCCCAATTGGTGAAACTGTAAGAAGAATCGTAGTCCATGAACAGAGCTCTTCAATGCTTATAATGACCCAGATATTTAGAGTAGGAAGCGAAGGTGAATCTGTGTTTGTTGGGTATCTAAAACTGTTGGATTCAAACACTTTCGAAGTATTAGATTCTTATGAATTGAACGAACATGAATTGGGAAGTGCTTTGCATAGTTGTACATTTGATGAGGAGTATGTTATATTTGGTACTTGCATCGCTTTGCCTGATGAAGATGAACCTGCACAAGGTAGGCTTTTGGTATTTAGAGTAACTGGTGATCAATTAGAGCTGGTAAATTCTGTAGATATTGAAGGGGCTTGTTATTCCATTACTTCAGTTAAAGACAGGATTGCTGTTGCAATCAACACAACAGTGTGTCTGTATGAATGGCATGATGGACTAGTTCATATAGCTACTCACCATGGACATATCCTAGCGCTCACCTTGTCCTCTTTTGGTGACTTTATTATCGTTGGTGATCTTGTAAAGTCAATCAGCTGCCTTGTTTATGATGAAATAGAAAAGAAACTAATCGAACGTGCAAGAGACTATGATACCAATTGGATGATTAACGTTCAAGCAATATCTGAAGATTTATACATTGGAAGTGATGATCGATTCAACATTATCTGTGTAAAAAAGAATAATGATATTCAAGATTTCAAAAGATTACAGGTGGTCGCTAGATACCACGTTGGACAACAAGTCAATCGATTCCGGTTAGGTATAGCATTATTAACAAGGCTCTATTGTAGTAAATAACCCTGACCAGCCATTCATTGCCAACCCTATCCTGTTGTACGCTACTATTAATGGGGCTTTGGGGGTCATTTGTACACTATCAGACCACGTTGAATTGCTAACAAAGCTAGAAGCGAGCTTGAAGCAACTGCCAACAATTGGAAACCTGTCGCATGACCGTTTTAGAGAATTTGAAAACCAAAAGTTATGTACAAAAAAAGAAGGATTTATCGACGGTGATCTGGTAGAGGCATTCATTGACCTGGACAGTGAAATGAAGGAAAAAGTAGCTCAAGAAGTCGGCCAACCGGTGCAAGAATTGACAAAGATTGTCCAAGACTTGGCAAGGATCCACTAATAAATTTTATAGTATCAAATGTATCTAATCCTCCAGACAATAGTCCTATCCGCAGCGTGTCTTTCAACGATGCTAGTGTTGATGCAAGCACCAACACAAAAGACATTGCTGACAAGGTATTTAGAATTCTATTTTGCACATCTTTACTATCCAATTGATTATATGAATCAGTGGGTGAAATAACATGCGTTTGTATAGTTAGGATTTTACTGAGGAACTGCTGTTGCTCAGTTGAAAATCCTTTCTGATTGTTTTTTTTTCTGGAGAAAAATGGGTGGTTGCGTTACCAGTTGATCTATACCTGATTGACATAGATTGTGGATATGGTCCTAGCTATCAGCTTATTCTTGAGAATTGACCTTTATTTTTCTGTCTGGATGTTTTTCTGTGAATTAAATTACTATTATTTGAATGGTAGTTGAAATGGTCAATTTGACGAGCTGAGGATTAAACTTGAATAATGGAGGATGTTATGCTTGTGCAAGTTAAAGTTTGCCACAATTTCTTTTTTGCTGCGATTAAATGGATGCTAGTCAAAAGTCCACTCCTCTTGCTACATTTTGGATGTTGACCATAGCCCACAAAGATTGGGAAAAGCCAGAGACAATCAAAGGCCTTCCTGGAGTAAGGTACATAAGGGGCCAAATAGAGTATAGTCCCTCTCAGTTCCTTCATTGGCAACTTGTTGTCCAGTTTTTTGAACCAGTTTCGTTTGTAAAAGTCAAAGAAGTATTCTCTCAAAAGGCACATGTTGAAACAACCTACTCCAAAGCTTCTTGGAGTTATGTTTGGAAAGACGAAACTGCCATCAAGGAAACTAGATTTGAATTAGGGGATAATTCAATTGTTTCGAGCCAGAATAGTGTAATTAAAAGCCCGGTACAAGATCACCAAAAAGGATTGCAAGAGTGGATGGATATTGATAAACTGAAGGCAAAGCTTGAATATGTAACTGAAAGCTTGTATTTTCTTCCAAGAGAAGGGCTATATTCACTATGGAATGCTGCTAATGGTGCAGAAGGGCTACTGAAAGCAGAATGTTTAGATATCCCTTGTACACCAAGCAAGGTTTCTCCAAATATAGGACTTTTAACTCCCCCAGAAAAAGATATCGAAACTAGTAATCAAGGGAAAAGGTGGAAACCAGAAGACTTGGAGGAACTGAAAACAATGCTACAAAGTAATTTTACAATAGAGGACATTGCAATGCATTTCAAAAGAACATCAAGGGCAATAGTTGCAAGGGCGTCTTCCATGATTCATGAAATGGTTAAAACTGGCGTTTCTATGGATGATGCTTTAAAAGTTTTCAATAACAAGATTACTCAAGCCGATATGGCAGTGCACAGCTACTATCAGTCGCTAGGTAAAACGAGAACACGTAGAAACCAGTGAATTCGTTATTTTTCCCTGTAAAAATCATTTCTGTCAAAAACTTTAGTCAATTAAATCTATGTTTACAGTTACTTTAATCAATTCTTGTTAAATTCTTACGTACCAATTATTTCACTGGGAATAGCCTATATTAATGCGTGTTTTGTTATATCTTGATATTGGCCTATGGTTGATTTGATTAATGGCAAGAGTTGTCAGATTTTGTCTTTTCGGAATCTTTGTCTTCATATGGTTTGAAACAGAATGAATTGAATTTACTTTAAATCGCTTTGAAGAGGAAATCAACTTGTATTGAAGCCGTTTAGATATCTTTTTGGTCTTCTATTACTTTGATTCAGTTTCCATATACACCAATAGTACTACAGAAAGATAATATCGGCAAATGAATTTTTGTGATATGGAACATGACAGAAATGAGTCACCCAGTCAATATATAACCAGAAAGAACAAAAAAATATCATGAATTTACTAAATCTGCCACATGATATTCTCCGCATTATCACGGAGTATATCTACAGCAAGGATATTGAAAATTTATCATTCACATGCAAGTTGCTTTTTGATTTTTATGCTCCATTTCGGTATGTGGATAATAATCAGACCCGTACAATACATTGGCCATCCCTTTTTATTAACGGTTACTCCTATCGCCCTTCAGATGATATGCTAGACGAATTTTTGATAAATTTCAGCCTCTCAGGGTTTACTTTTCACGAAATAGAATTGAATTATTCAACATATAGAAATTTACAATTATTACCAACAAATGCCTTGGATATTTTGTTCGGCGATGATGACGAAATAGAAATGGATAAATTATTGCAATGCACAAAAATTAGAAGGATGAGTTTTGATTATACTTGGGGTGGATGGACCCAAGAAAGGAAAGATATGCTGGAACAAGTTCGTATCCCAGCTATTCTCCAAAATCTATTGGAATGGAAGC
Source organism: Boothiomyces macroporosus (assembly GCA_027604185.1). Taxonomy (NCBI): domain Eukaryota; kingdom Fungi; phylum Chytridiomycota; class Chytridiomycetes; order Rhizophydiales; family Terramycetaceae; genus Boothiomyces; species Boothiomyces macroporosus. Next base: position 22,581 of record JADGKB010000105.1, on the reverse strand, counting down.
GATTGAAGCAATTTTGTATTAAAGGTTTGAGTTTTAATGCTCAAATCCTAAAGGAACAGTTGCCGTTTACAGTGCTAACCGAACTAGCTGTTTGCGATACGACTGATGTTGGATCTTTGCTTTCAGTGATACATATGACCAAAATCGAAAAACTGGAGTTATACCAATGTTCGGTCTCAGATGAAGATATATTGACCTTGGTTTATAATTTAGAAAAGACTAAATTGCAGTATTTAAAATTGTCAGATAACAATATTTCGGATATCGGAGCTATTGCCCTTGCTCAAGTGCTACCTCATTCAAACATAGAGCAACTCTACTTGTCAAACAATAGAATAGAGTATGATGGGGTAGAGGCTCTTATGGAAGCAATTCCAGTATCAAAATTGGATTTCATTGACTTGCACGGAAATGCCATTGATAACACTGATTTCAACTATTTAAGAGTAGAGAACATTTTATATTCTAAATCTGATCGCCTTTGGATCGATGCGATGGATGACAGGGTATACGATGCATATTGCAGAAACATTAGCAAGAGTAATATTGTCTCTGTTATTCTAGAGATCCCTACAATCTATTTAGAAAATGTCTTGACTATGTCGTGTAACTCCAAAATTGAAGCAATGACCATTAATTGTGATATATACGGCTCATATTCGTATGAGGTAAATCAACAGTTCAATTCAATTTTAAAGGAAAAAATTAGACAACTGCCTATAGAACACCTTACTATAAAACAGTATGATTGCTTGAAAGGATTTTCAGAAATTATTACTGGATTAAACAAGGTCTCAACATTAACCGATATAAATCTACAAATGCACTATAACTGCAAACCTAGCAGTGAATCGATTGGTCTAATCGCGAAGCACTTGCCCAATACTTCTATTAAAAGCCTTCGAATCGAATACGGAGAAGAATGGAATGATGAAAATATCCAAGAGCTCTTGGCTTTTTTATTATCTAGAAGTTTGGAGAAACTTGAAGTTGAAGGATGTGGTTGGACTATCGAAGCAATAATTGGTTTTGTTGAAAGAGCTATCAATTTGGTACCTGAAAATTCAGACCTACAGTATGTTACTTTTACTGAAAGTTGGTCCAGTCGAAAAACAAAAAACTATAAGAATGATATTGTCCAAGAAGGTAGAAGTAGAGTTGAAAATCTTCTTGCAGGTAAATCTTATAATATCCTGTTTAGTTTTCAAACATATCGGCCACCAGTGACTAATGATAATTGGACTTGAGATAGTAATGGCTGGTAAAGTTAATAATCAACATATATATTGATGAGAAACGTAAATCTATTCTATATTTGATCCAGTTAGGTTTCTGTGATAAGAATAAAAATTTCAAAAGAGATGTCAAGTAAAAGATAGTCTATTTCTTAAAGAGCTTGTTTCATGAGCCACAATTTCTTTTACAGGAATACCAAATGCAAGCTAGAAAGCCAACTACTCCAGAAGCCTGTTTTTGGATACTGACTATTCCATATCAGCATTGGGAAAAGCCCGAGACTATAGAAGCCCTTGCTGGTGTGCAATACATAAGGGGCCAATTGGAACACAGCTCACAGTGCCTATACTGGCAACTGGCTGTTCAATACTTTGAACCAGTATCTTTTGTAAAAGTCAAAGAATTATTCTCTGAAAGGGCCCATGTGGAAATGTCGTATACTAGTGTATCATGGGATTATGCATGGAAGGACGAAATTGCCATAGCAGAAACTCGGTTTGAATTAGGCGATAATTCAATTTTGTTGAATAGGCGTAAAAGAAAGCGCAGTCTGGTTGACCACCATAAACCAGTACCAGAATGGTTGGATATAGACAAAATGAAAACAAAACTTGAAACCGCTATTGAAAACTTATACTTTCTTCCTAAAGAAGGGCTATATCATCTTTGGAAATCTGCCAACGATGTAGAAGAGTTAATAGATTCAGAAAGTTCAATTTCAGTTTGGTCAACTTCTACCGAAAACTTGGAGCCGAAAATACAAACACCACAAAAATCGCAGGCAACAAATAAAGGGAAATTTTGGAAAGCCCAGGATATTGAGGAATTAAATGGAATGCTTAGGCAAGATTTTTCGATTCAAGATATCGCCAATCATTTCAAAAGAACATCAAAGGGAATTATTGCTAAAGCGGCTTCAATGGTTCATAGCTTGCTGGAATCTGGTATGACGATGGATGTTGCTTTGAAGGTATTCAACAACAAGATAAGCGAAAGAGATATGATTGTTTACTATAATTACCAAATACAAGATAAAGCAAACCTTGAAAAGAAGAGGCCATTTGATTTGGAATAAAAGCAAGGTTTGTCTGAATCTAAATTTAACTGTTGGTCCCTCATAAATTATATTCCTAATAAAAGTATTAATTCGATGAAATGAAACTGCTGATATGCATTAGGTTTATTACTTTATCAATTCAGCTCTTCCCAAACATAAATCTCTGGTAGTTTCAGCAATAGCACCAATCTTTTCAATCAAATATGCTTCAACACCTGCAATTTGCAAGGATGCTGCAATATGAGCAATTACACGGTCAAAATCAGCATCACTCAAGTTTAATTTTGCATGGGCAGTAATCATTGCATTTCTAGATGCATTTGGAAGAGGCTTTCCGCTTAATACCATGACTAAAAACTTGATGTTAGTTTAATATACCTTTTTTTGCATCAAATGTTGGCGTTTCATATCAGCCTTGGCAAAGAATGGAATCAAGAGAGGATCAGCCAAGATTCTTTCATACAAAAGCTTTACTACTGCTTCAACAGCAGCCTCTCCTCCAACAGCGTCCAACAAAGAGAGTTCTGGGCCAGGCACAGCACCATGTTGCTTGGTCAAGACATCTTCTCGCATCAATTCAATAGCTCCCAAAGTCTTTTTGATCAAGCCAGATTCTACACCCAAAGAAGCAAGAGCTTGATCCAACAATTCCTCAAGTTTATCATAGTGTTTGTCTTCGATTGTAATATTAGCGTGTGCCTTTTGCATACTCTTTTTTGCATAAGGAGGAAGACCGTTTCCTTTTAGAGCATAGGTAAGAAACTTTTTCTGAATGTTACGTTGTCTGTTCATATCAGTATGAGCAAAGAAGGGAGACATCAAAGGATCAGCCAACATTAGCTGGTAAAATTTTTCTACACTAGAGTTAGAAAAACGTACGTTGCATCGATAGCTGGTTCTCCGCCAAGTTGATCGTATAATGAGCTCATTTTGTGTTTAATATAACGCGAAATAGCACCCAATTTATAGTTGGTCCAAGCCACACTCGTCTGAATGTCACAACGTCACAGTGTTGTGAGAATGAGTAATCGCTTAACCAGAGATATTTGATCCAAGGGAAGAAAGCATTGGGATAGCAAATTCATCGGTTTATTTACAAGAATGTAACCTTTTGTATTTTCACACCTCCAATCCATGGGCCCGAATAATCAAAGAAGTGGTTATAAATTTTTACCACAGTTTTCTTCAAATCAGCACGCTCACCAAAAATAATTTGAGCGGCCTGTTTCAAGAAAAATAGCGGGATTCAATTATAGAGTTTGAATCGTAGAGACTGTGTTTAGCAGTGGAATAGCAAGGAGGTTGAATTTTTAGGCCTGCTGCTGTAATTCCAGGCCAGTCCACCAACAGCTATGTCTCGGTGGACCCTCCATGCACTGTTGGCCTATTTATGGTCCTATTTCACTATAGATTGATTCTTATTAGTAAATCGGATTATTCAGAGTGGATCCTTTTATGAATTATTCTGTTTACTTGCAGTCATTTATTTCGTAAAGCAAGTTGATGTATAGTGCAATCAACGGATAACTATTGAGGCTTAATATCTTAACCACCATCATTGCTTATGTCATACTTTGACGACTGCCTCCTGTACAATCTTTTAAAAATCTTTCAAAGAATAGAGGGCCAATCGAGTATCACGGCAACAGTCTTTCAAGTATGAGTTTCAACTTTGAAACCCCCCACTGAAAATGCAATCTGATCCTATTTTTCCGAAAACAAGCAAATTAAACCCGTATGCAAAGAACGACAGATATCCAAGAACCGCATCATTCCCACTATTTTTCTAATCCATTTATTATTGTGTCTGTTTAGAAATCAACTTTATAATTATCCTGATGAATCATTTAAATTCCAGCCACACGTCTCTAAATTTTCTTCAATAGAAATGGGACAAGCAGAATCCAGTTTAATTGAACCACTTCAGTCTTATTGCGGTGACTATGCAGTCGCCAGTAAGAAATGCATGTACAAATACAATTATAATCGGTAAGCATCGAATTGACCGCAGCGACGAATACTCTGCTCACTGCAAACAGCAATTTGAAGAATACAAGGAATGCAAGATTAGATGGATTAAAATCAGACAAAAGATTATGAACGGGCAGCTTACGGAAATGCCCGAAAATAAGAAGCCCTCGGAGATCTAATTATAACGTAAATAAACCTATTATTGCCATGGAGAGGAAACATGGATTGTGTAAATTTCCCTGCATTCGAATCATTGTTCCTGCTTGAGGTGAGGTGGAGAGTTTACAGAAAATTCTTATCCACGTTCAATATAATTCATGAATACCGACACTACATCAAACTCTCCGTATATTATGAATTCTACTGAAGTCAATAATGATAGCCCAAAGGAATCCCAGTCGGAAATCGTTGACTCAAATCCGCAAGAAAGAAATCTTGTGAATTTTAAAACTACAGCAAACCAGCCCACTGGATCAATCAACTTGTCAATTGATACCTCAGTGCATCCTGCAAAGCAACACCATGTAAAAAGTCCAATGACTGCCAGGTCAAATTATCAAGCTCAACCACAAACAGCAACTACTTCAACCGCAACTACTAGCCCAGATAAAACCTCTAGTTCACCAAGCGCATCTGCCATTCTTGGTAATCTGATTATGAGAAAGAAAGGATCAATTGCGTTTTTCATTGATTTGCTGTCACCAGAAAAACACCCAAAGAGAATATTGGAAACGGATTTGCCACCACAGAGCGCTACCAGCATGAAAACCACACCATTAGACCAAGTGGATCTAATGAAGAGTCCCAGGTGCGTGTTGAATCATGATATGCCTAGTGGAAAAGTAGTGACTGTTCAAACAGAAACGGTACCTAGTGAACAGCAGGAAAAGAGCAAAGAAAATGAAGCAAGTACCGCAACAGCAAATAAATCAATAGAGATAGAAACCAAAGTAATCGTCAATCATGAACTGAAAAAATCAAAATCTTTCCCAAAGATTAGAACTCATCTTATTAGACCACCAGCGGAAGAATTGCGTTCCAGTTTGGCAGAAAGAATGGAATCTGCAGCTGCTAGAAGAGCACGAATACTGAACGCTCGAAAAATGAAGTTGTATCGTGATGCTCAAACAATCAAATACAAGATGCTCATCCATGATTCTCGACAAAGGTTGGAAAAAATGCGGCTTCATGCCAAAGTAGAATACAACGCTGCTTCCGCCCAACTTAACCGTCAAATGATTCTGCGTAAAATCAGAGAGCAGTTTGGTGCTAAAGTGGAACATGCGAAGCGCATCATGCTTATTCAAAAGATGCACAAGTTTATGGAATTACGAAGAGCACTATCTGAAAACTTTACAGACTTTTTGAAACAGGATTTCAATTTGACTGAAAAAGATTTGGCAAGTCTAACTCCAATGGGATTAAATGTAACACTAGAGGAAGACGAATATGAATTGGATGAAGAACATCACTATGACATGCCTACTTCAGATAAAAGCGAAGAGTTTCCAACTGCTCACCAACGTGAATTCCACTCTGCTTATACCTCTGCTAATGCATCTGCTAAAACCTCCAACTTTCTGTTTAACGATTCTCCTGTTAAATCTGAATCATTGACTGCCACCATTAGAAGAACCAAATCACTTCCAGATGTTGTGCTAAAGGAAGCTGATGATGTAACATTCTTGGAATTGCTAAATTTGTTGCCCCCAATTACCAGATTCACTCTTCGGGAGCTAGATATGGATGAAATATTAGGTAACGCGCAACTACGGCACGACATTATATTTGACGCCGATCTTCAATTCAAGCCTGGTGTTGAAACTGATGAAGACAGCTCGCCAAAGCAAGATGCTTATTGGCAAGAACTGGAGCAAGAAATTGCTGAAGGGCAGTTTTATAGAGTTCCCTTGCTATTAGCAGAAGTGCGAGCTATTCTAATTGAATTACTACCAAACGGGCTCGAAATCAAGGATGATTTAATGAACAATATTGATACCCACTTGATTGCGCAACAGATCGAACATGGAATAATGAATCCTGGTCCATTGATCAGCTACATTGCTGATATTATGAAAACAAACTGTGCCCCAATTAGAGATTCTAAAGTTGATTCAATGGTTGCTGCTTGTCAAGTAGGAGACATTTCTGGTACACTGCAACTGTGTTTTGAAATTCTGGAACTAATGAAACTTGTAATAGGAATCTAAAATTAGGACTATGCCAATCATCAATTGTCTCGATTGCGACCACATATTCTGGAACATGCTGTTACGTTTGAATGGAAATGGTTCAAAAACCAGTTTGAATCTGGCCAACTTACCGTTGAAAATACCAAGAAATGGTTAAAAGAAGTCTGGACTAATTATAAAGCAAATCTGGTGGCCTCTCCGAATCCCAATTACGATTTGTATCCAGAAGCTCTTATCAACATAACTCTAAAAGCAGCCAAGTTCAGTTCAGAAAATATAGTTCCTGAGACTTTGCAAATGGATGTCAGCAGGCTAATTGCTCATTTTAATAGCTGGCAGGATGTCACTATACTGTCTTCGATTCTAGTTGTTTTCAAACAAGCAGCAGGTCCAAAGTGTACAAATGCTGACTTGATGGAAGCAAAGAATAGTCTTTGGGTACTTTTAAATGACTCTGAATCTACAATGTCACATATTACTTTACAAATGGCTCACTTGGCTGGCAAAATTAGAGGCAAATCAATGTCGCCAGAAGAAATTACTTCTATTAATACCATTACAGAAAAGACCTTGGCGCCAGATTCCAAGCTGTATGAACTGATTCAAAAGCGTGTTGGTATACACGTTCAAGGCGGTCTAAATAATGAACCAATCAACAAGGATGCGCTGAACAAGCATGCGCTAGTGTGTGTCGAAAAGGAAATCGAAGAATTGATCAAGAAGCTTCAAACTATCGCAGTGTTAAATAAGGCCGTGTACGGTAAGCTGTATGCAGCTATTCTTGAGGATATCAAGAATGGCGAGGATTCTTTATCAGTTAAAAAACTATTCTATCAATAAAGATGTCATTTACGAAATCTGTGGGCGATGCACCGAGTTTTTGTGCGCAACTTATTTCTGGAGATCAAGAATTGTTGAAACCCTGCAAGCGTTGGTGTTGATGAAACCTTGGCTTTGCAAAGTCAACATGTGATAAAGTATAAATCACTCTATTCTAGTTGAGAAATGCCCGCTTGATATTAATATTACTACGCGGACAAAATTTGTCATTAAGATGACAATAAACTTGGTCAGCTTAGTCACTGCGGATAACGGAGATGTTTCCCTATTTGGCTAATTAAGGAGGCCTGCCGCATTTATAGAATAAGTTTAAATTGCTCTGCTCAATAATATTATGCAACAGATGACACGTTTCATTAATGTCCCTGCGTGAGTTCAACGTTCTCATTCCGTGGCAGGAAACATAAAACAATGTCCAATCATCAGGGGATATTCATCACGTTCCCCAAGCCACACTTCACTCTACTGAAATAAAAAGTTAAAAAATAATTTAACAACTAATGTTTTCATCGATACCAAACGAGTTATTCCTGATCTCAAAGTACCTAAATATCCAAGAGTACCACAACTTGCGATTCGCCTCGACGCAAGTCACACTGAAGTCAATTCCAACATTACATTTTTCACAATACAAAGAGTCCAAATTCAAAGCCAAAGATCCCTCTGAATTCATTATCCTGGATCCAGAATCATTTACGAGCGAAAGTTTCAAATACATTGTCGGAAAGGCTCATATTGCCCAGCTTCGCCGTATGTTGAAATCAACCAGAATATCAATGGAGCTGCGAGAAAAGACTTTAATGGAAATCCTGGATCTACCAAAGTTCAACCCCGTAGTCGCTTGGTCGCTTTACTGCAGTCTAGGAACCAAGAACTTTAAAAAACTGTACAAACTATTTATCTTGGTCGTCAATTGCAAGAATATCGAAATCCTACAAGAAATGATTCGATTAAAAGAATTTGATCCAAGCGTCAACAATAATGCAGCAATTCGCCATGCTACTTGTGCCGGATACTACGATATCGTGAAACTGCTGGTTGCAGATCCACGGACTGATCCTTCTGCGGACAACAATGCTGTAATTAGATATGCCTGCACATATGGTCATGTAAACATAGTCAAGCTCCTTTTGCAAGACCCTAGGGTTTCTCCAAGTGCTGATAACAACGCGGCCTTAAGATACGCCTCACGAAATGGTTTCACAGAAATCGTAGATCTCTTATTAAGAGACAAGCGAAGTGATCCAAGCTCGGACAATAATTCTTCAATTCGTGATGCAGCCAAAAATTCTCACATTGGGGTGGTCAAGCTCTTGATTGCCGATCCACGAACAAACCCTGCAGCCGATTCCAATTCAGCAATCAGGGATGCAGCAAAGAATGGAAATGTAGAAATTGTGAAATTGTTATTGGGTGTTCCAGCGGTAGATCCGGCTGCCAACAACAACTTTGCTATTCGAATGGCTTCAAGAAATGGGCATTACGATGTTGTAAAAGCGCTTCTGGAAGATCCAAGAGTAGACGCGGCTGGGGACAATAATTCTGCTATAATCTATGCATGCTGCAGTGGGCATTTTGATATAGTAAAGTTGTTGGTGTCTGTGGATCGTGTTGACCCTAGTGCAAGCAACAATATCTGTTTAATTGATGCCTGTCAAAAAGGTTTCTTGGAGATTGCAAAGTTCTTGCTTGAAGATCCAAGAGTTGATCCAGCAGCCGAAAGTAATGGAGCAATCAGAGGAGCAGCCAGAAATGGACACTTGGAAGTAGTAAAACTGTTACTATCTGATGGCAGAGTTTCTCCTGAAGCTGAAGACAATTCGGCAATCAAAATGGCTTCTTTCAACGGACACTACGACGTAGTTCAATTACTTTTGACATTGGAGAGCTGTAACCCAGGCGCAGATAGAAACGCAGCAATCCGATTAGCTTGTCACAACGGCCATCACAGAGTGGTAGAGCTACTTTTGTCACATCCATCGGTTAACCCAGCTGACGACAATAATGCTTCCATCAAAGAAGCCGCTAGAAATGGGCACTTTAAGGTTGTAGAAATACTTTTAGCTGACAGTCGCGTTAATCCAGCTGTGGAAAGTAACTACCCGTTCCGATATGCATGCTCTCAAGGCCATGTTGAAATTGTAAAACTTTTATCAAAGGATTCTAGAATTGATCCGTCTGCTGATGTAAACTCGGGAATAGTTCACGCATCGAGAAATGGCTACTACAAGGTGGTAGAGTATTTGATGGCGGATGAACGCATAGATCCAAGTTTTGAAAACAATCAAGCTTTGGTTGAAGCAGCCGGTCGTGGTAAGCTGAACGTAGTGAAGTGCCTGTTGAAAGACCGTCGGGTTGTCGACTTTGGGTTAACAGAAGCTTTTAATGTTGCCAACGATAACGGCTTTATGGAAACAGCTTCTGCCATCAAACAATACATGTAAAAATTTAGTAAATAAAAAAGTATGATAGTATTAGTATATATTGCGAAACACTTTTCTTGTAGGGAACCTTTGCATATTCTTTCTTGGCAAGGAAAGCGTAACATTAATTTCACTGTAAAGATCGTCGATATAAGGCAAGTCATTGTAATCTTCATAATCGTCAATCTCTTGTTCAGCAATATGAGAATATCGATTCTGTGGAAGATCAACAGCAGATTTTGGTCTGTCCCAGTCAGGTCTATCATTTTGAGCCAATCTGTGGGCTAACCGTTCTGGTCTTGCGCTATTAGATTGGTCATAGAAATGAGGTTTTGGATATTCTTGAGGGGCTTGTCGCTCTGGGGTATTATTATAAACATGAATTTTGTAAACGTTTTGTTGGATAATTGGAGGTTGTGTATATTGTGGCTGTTTGAATGTATCGCACTTGTCAGACGTTATTGGATATTCTGGCTCGAAAGGGCTATTAGTGTAGATGTAATCGTAGTTGTTTGGTCTGTGCGTTGTGGATGGAGTCGCAGTGTATTCTGGATATTCACGAGGTTGGGGTTTGTATAGTGCTGGAGTATACGATTGCCTGATAGATTCAGTTGCCTTCCTTTGGTAGGAATTTGTAGTGTATGGCAAGAAATCCCTATCGATAGATGGCTTAAAGTCTTGCTTCAATGTTGGTGGATTAGCTTCCTTTTGAGCATGTGCAACTGATAATTGGGGCTCTTCCGCTACTCTTGGCAACTCGCTCGACTCTACTGGATTATATTCAAATGATTCAGATTGAGGATCGCTTTTGAACTTGATGGTGGATTGTCGACGATAAACTGCAAAAGATCTTTCTTTTGGCTCTTTGCTGATTATAGAATTAATTGCTTCGGTAATTACACACTTCATTTGATGGTTGCCAGAACCATGCTTGGTTATTTATAGATATTCGTCCCCAGCAATTTTGTGCTTTTTTGATGTCGTCATCACCAGCCACCAGAAAGTTTCCACTGCCCAAGATGAGATCATAAACACTGGTGGGTGTGGTACTCGAACTGACACTTTTGTAATCACACTGCCTTAAAGCATTAAAATCCAGCATTGATGCGTGTGGCGGGCAATGGTATTGATCAAACGAACTTTATAGCGTAAATAACAACACGATTACTCTTAATGTGCGGTGCATAAAGCAATTTGGAAAAGAGGTTTGAAGTTGTTAATGCCATTACTATCATGCAATAAATATACCAACAACACGCAAAATCGATCCACTAACAAGCAACTAATCTTGCTAATTATACACTCTGCATCAATTTCAGAGTATCATCTGCAATTTCCCAAAGTAACTTTGCAAGTTTCCTGTGCCGTTCTGAGCTATCAGAGGCTGTGTTTGAATAAGAAATCCATTTATCAAAGCACCGAACTTGATCCGACATTCTTGTCTTTAGGAAAAATATCGGTTAAGCTCGGTAATAAGCTGTTTGTGGAACAGAGAACTATAAATACTGGAATGGATAGTAAGCTATCAAACCTATGAACACTCAAGTCAAGCAATCCAAAACTCCAGAATTCAAGCTCCAAGTGCAAGCTAGCATCCAACAAGGACTTCCAAACCAACAAATGGGAAAAATGTTAAAAATGTAATAAATATCCGATTTTATACCTAATCGCTGTCTTGGATTCGCGCTTGTTCCTCTTCATCCATAGAGTCTTCTGATTCAGATTCACTTTCTTCATGGACAAAATCGCTTTCATTTGATTCTTCTTCATCAGTAGCAAAATCGCCTTCTTCAAATTCGTCAAGTCCTTCTAAAGTCTCGTCCATAGAAACGCCTTCCAACCCTTGATGCGCTTCTTCAAAACCAAGTATTGACATGATAGCAGGGTCTGCATAGTATTGAACCACCACACCTTTTACAATTTGCATTTGGGCTTGTACTACATTGTTTATCTGAATGGCTTTTAGATTGCTTTCTAAGCCGTCCAAGAATTTGGTAAGCATTTTTTCGCTGATTGTATATCCAAGATGTGTATTACCCAAAGATAAGCGTTCTAATGGAGTGTATTTTAGTTTTTTCTTTACTATTTCCAAGCCGTTTTCGTCAAAGCAATTCCCGTCCAGGACCAGCAATTTTATGTCTGATTTTACCATCCCATCAAGTAGCGTACTTATCCCAGAATTTGTAATTTCACAATCCGACACATCCAACTCGTTTGGCAAAAAAATTGAATTTCTAGATAATATTTCGCAACCTTCATCTTCTATTGGGCAAGAATTTTTGAATTTTACCAACTTTCTCTGTCTTATAAATCTTTCCAAGTTCCTTGGTTCAATAAATAAATGTGCATTCGTAACTTTTGATTTCGCCAAATTATCAATGATGGCATTCTGTACCTGCTCGCTAGAAAGATTGTCGCACCATAGTTTAGTAATCTGAGTTTGCGGCAGGATTTTAAATAGTTCCAAATACAAGTCACTTTCAGGATTGGCATTTTCAAAGCGCAATGCTTTTAATTTTGTCTTTGGCAGCACATGAGCAATTCTATCTAAGCCAGTCTTTCCTATCTGCGTATAAAGAATCAGCAGCTCTGTGATACTTGATTTTGGAAGCATTTCAGCCAAGAAAGGAGTACATTCGTCCGTTAATGCCATCATACAAAGTGCAAGGAATGTAACTGGCATTTTACAGACTTCTTGAAACAGTAATTTCGCATGACTCAACGATGTTATTGACATGGAGAGTGACAGCTTTGTAATGTGCAGTGCAGGAAGAATTTTCACTATCTTTTCAAATGAATTCCGGTGCGACTCTCCCAAGCGAACTTCATTCAATTTCATTTCTTTTAGAATATCAAAACTAAGATTGTCATGATTTCCCATCCTATCGATGTCAATGCAAGTAACATTCTTTACCGAGCAATTCAGTCTGTTTTTACGCATGATAAACTTGCTGAAATTAGATACATGAAGTGATAATGCAGATGATTTTGGTAATCTGTTGTGTAGACGTAGGAAAGAATTACTGTCAATAATGATTGATGGGAACTTTACTTTCCACTGTTGCATATTCAACTGCCTAAACTTTTGCGTTTCTTCTAAACCTTCCAGCTGCATTGTTGGCCATATTTCTGACGGATGTTTTTTGGTTGCACCAAGCAATTTGATGAATGGCTGGAGTCGTTCTCTGAATAATCTGTTTACTCTAGATAATTGCCATATATCATATCCATCCAGGTAGTAGTAAATTTGAAATTCTAGGACATCGAATGGCAAGTCTGTCAGCAACATTTTTTTTGGGCAAAAAAATATCAAGTGTTCAAATAGTTTACTTGAAATTTTTATTTTTGAGATGTTGAAGCTGCTGTTTGAGGTTACAAGAGATTCTTTGAGCGCTTACCCGTTGCATCAGCCTTGCATTTCGTCGATTCAAAGTAAGCTCCTCAGTTGCTCAACCACCTTTCGCTTTTAGCATAGTAGTTATTCAATGATGTGATTGCTTAAAGTCATCTAGCCTGTTTGAAATGTTTCTCGAACACTCGTTTTCATACATTCGCAGATCTCTCTTCAGTCGATTGCTTTATGGTCGCATTAGCCATTTAACAGCCATAACATCTGGAATTCAACTTTTTTTAGGTTGTGCTGTGTTGATGGCTATGTGCTGGCTATGAATTTGACAGTCAAAAAAAAGTATAAAAGTCGTTCAAACTGCATGTAATTCCAACATGCAAATACTACTCTTAATTCTACTATTCTTGCAAGTGCTCGCTCTTCCAAAGGGAGGCGGTGGAGGTGGTTCTGGTGGAGGTTCTTCAGGAGGATCTAGCTCATCTGGTGGCTCTTCAGGAGGGTCAAGTTCATCTGGTGGCTCTTCAGGAGGGTCAAGTTCATCTGGTGGCTCTTCAGGAGGTTCAAGCTCATCTGGTGGTTCTTCAGGAGGATCTAGCTCATCTGGTGGCTCTTCAGGAGGATCTAGCTCATCTGGTGGCTCTTCAGGAGGTTCAAGTGGAAGTTTTGGCGGAGGAGGTAATTATGTTCCTATAGACAGTGCTCTAGGGAGCAAAGCAGTAGCGCAAACTGCAATAGCTGCTGCACTGGTTGTTGTCATGGCAATTTAGTTAATCTTGTACATTTAAATAAAATCCCCATTACTAAAGCTTGATTCAATTTTATCATTTCAAGGTCCCAAATAAAATCTGGAAAGAGAATCATTTGTAGTTTTCTGAGAATGTCAAATTTTGAATGTATGTAAAAAGTTCTGACGTGTAATTCAAAAATTACGCTACAGGAAATGATTGATTCAAAAAGTACTTTATAGTTAATTACTTTCCTGATTGGTTGTTTTTCAAACCATTACTCCCGTTTCTTGCTTTGATGCTCAGTAATGGCTGTGAGAGGATGTCATAGCCACCACATGTTGCACTCCTTTAAAACAAACAAATTCAGGCTTGAATCTAGATAATGCAAGTTTTTATCTACATCCTATTGATTTTGCAAGTTCTAGCTCTTCCTAAAGGAGGCGGTGGAGGTGGTTCTGGTGGAGGTTCTTCTGGAGGAACTTCAAGTTCTGGAGGAAACAGTGGAAGCTCATCTGGAGGGACAAAAGGAGGAGGCACAACTACTTCTGGAGGAAACAATGGAAGTACATCCACTGGCAACTCATCTGGAGGAACAAAAGGAGGAGGAACTTCAAGTTCAGGAAGTACATCATCCAGCTCGACTGGCAGCTCTTCAAGTGTATCTGGAAGCACTTCTAGTAGTTCTAGCTCTGGTACGAGATCAGGGTCTGGTAGTACTACCGGATCCACATCATCTTCTGGTGGATCAACTAGCAGCAGCAGTAGCTCAAACATTGGTTCATCCAGTGGGGACGATTCTGTTGACGGGGCTTTATCTCAAAAATTGGTTATGCAAACTGCTGTTGGCTTTGCAATAACTGTGATGATGGTAATTTAGGATAGTGCAGCAGTAATAAAACGTGTAAATATTCAATTACCTATTTTATAATCTCATTGTTGAAATCTTGAAGTGACTTTCAAACTTTAATTGCGCAATCAAAATATGATCACTCATCCCATCATAGCCTAGATTAATCACCTTTCTCGGACAGTCAAAGCGTTGCTCTTTTTGAGATTGACTGTGGTAGCTAAGCTTTGGCTATGAGTGTAACAGCCACGGTGGCGTTGAGTTACAAACAAATGACTATAAATTCAAGTTTGGAATTCTTGGTTAAAAAAATGATGCAAATACTAATTTATATACTATTGATAGTGCAAGTGCTTGCGCTTCCCAAAGGTGGTGGTGGAGGTGGTCATGGAGGTAATTACTGAAATTTACAAAAGGTGGTTCAAGCGGTGGTTCTGGAGGTGGACATGGATCCTCTGGAGGAAGTAGCGGTGGAAGTTCTGGCTCGAGCGGCTCTTCTGGAGGTACAAAAGGCGGAGGTACAACTAGCTCTGGAGGCTCGACCAGTTCTTCTGGAGGCAGCAGTTCAGGAAGTTCTTCAGGAGGCAGCAGCTCGGGAGGTTCTTTAGGAAGCAGAACATTAGGAGGCTCTACCAGTACCTCTTCCTCAACACGCTCAGTAGGTCAATCTAGTACAAGTGCGTCAAACCTTGGCTATGGAACAGTTAGAGGATACCCAACCGGCGGATATTATTCAAACTATGGATACAACAACTTTTATATGTGGTACATATTACAAAATTCAAGAAATAGCTATTACTACAACAATTATCACAGTACAAATAGTGTATCCAGAATTTCAAGCAGTTGCGTTTCATTCGCTACAAACAATGCTGATACCGAACAGTTTTCTATTGTGAATGATCCTGCTCAAGTTTCGCAAACGGCATTTACTCCATTCAACAATTCTGATAACACTAATCTATTCGCTAACGGAACAATGTCACTCTCCTCTTTTACAGCAACCTTCTACGGTAAATCTTCAGATTTTGGAAGCTTGCTATCGACAGTTACTTCACTGAATACTTCTCTGACCCAAAGTATAAATATTGATAGCAATTCGTCTTCACTCGTCACCAGCTTGATAGGTAACCCAAAGCTCAATATTACCAATCTCAATCTTGCTATTACTGCAGCTCAAATCAACGGTAGTGTGTTTTCCATTGCAAATCTGTTGGTGTATTCTGGATTGTTTAATGTACAAAGTGCGAATATCAACTTTTACAGCAATATTTCTACTTCTGCATTGGGTGGTGCCAATACGCTATTTAAAGGCACTTCTAATTTGTATTCGACAAATATGGGTGATTATTCAACAATCTCTATCCAAGTAAATCAACCATCCTCTATTCAATTCAGCAATTGGAATGTAACTTCATATGGTGATATTCTTTTCCAGTCTGGATCTTATAATTTCACTGGTGCTTCGGTGGAAATTGACTCTTGTTCATCCTCTTCATCTTTCCCGTGGTTGTATGTCATTCTTGGTGTGATTGGAGTGGCAATTTTGGTCATAATTGCATACTCTGCCTCCAAATACTATTCAAGGCGATCTGGCAAAAGTAAACCGTTTCCTTCGACATTCATGAATCAGCAATTCAGCAATCAAGGGAACAGACAGCAAAATACAAGCACCTCAACTGTTTTCAATAATGACAGAGGTACCAATCATCAATCAGCTCCAACCAGTATAAACAATCAACAAGTATTGGAAGATATCTTGCCACCATTCCACAATCGTAATAACGCCACTCGTGATGAATTAATGCGTGCAAATGCGTTTATTGATAAATATCCACCAGGATCAAAGGCTGCCATCGATGCTGCAATTGCGACTGCAAATCTTCCGCCATCGATGCAAATGGCTGATATTAAGACGAGTATGATGGCACCTAGATATTTCCCAGACTTTCCATTCATTGGATATCAACCCGTGGTGGATATTGGCCCGTTGGATCCTATTTCTGGGGTTCAATATGTAACAATCAATACAAGACAAGATTGCTCTATCCAATCCAATGTACCATTACTTCCTCACGTAAAAGATCCAAATATGGCAATCGATGAATGTTTATATGAAGTTGAAGTTTTGAAAAAGCCCAAAAGAGATGGAACTTTAGCTATTGGCTTTGCTGGTTGCCCATACCCGCCATTCAGATTGCCAGGGTGGGATATTCAATCCGTTGCCTACCACAGTGACGATGGGGCTGTATTCATGAATGACGTTGATTTTGGTGTTCCTTGTGGGGCAGCAGTAAATGAAGGAGATTGTGTTGGTGTTGGTTATAGGGTAACTTTTGAAGGCTCAAAACCAACACTTACATTCTACTTTACTCTCAATGGTACAAAATTGGACAGAGAGTTCAAAAACTCGGACTTTGTGCCTTCCCAAATTTATCCAACAATCGGGTCTGATTGTGATGTAACTCTAAAATTGAAATTTGGGGCAGTCAGTCAAGCCTTTTTTAATATGCAATAAACTTAATGTATTAATTACGCATCAAAATATTTACATTTGCCATCCGATCTGCCCTTTCTATCAATATATTCAATTGGCTCGTTGACATTGTATATTCTAGTTTTCCCTTTGTGCTCTACAAACTTTCTACCAAAAACATCAACTACAATGTTCCGATAATTAACATGATTGAAAATAAGATGGGTTTGATAGTATTGCAGTTCATTTAGAAATTCTGACACCATATCAAGTGAAATGTCATCCAAGTGTTCATAAGTAACAAAGTTTTCATTTCCCAAAGATAGATATTTCAGCCCTAGGTCAGGCAAATAATCTTTTAATAGCATTAGCCCATCAGATTTGAAACTGCAGCCAGTCAAGTTTAAACTAGTGGTATTTTTGAATCTGAGATTGGATATCAGTGCAGAAAGTCCATGGATAGATATTTCAGTAAAACTAAGATCGAGGTATTTGGGAATATCTTTAATTTCGCCCAATGCTTCACATATATAATCACCATTTGATCCAATTACCTTGAGCTTTTCAAGATTTGTGTTTTCCAGAATGGATACCAAATACTTTGGCTCAATGAACACAGAGAGATTGGTTATCTTTGTAAATGGTAGAATATTTGACAGTAACTCTTGTTCCTGTATAGATGTATATCCGTCACAGTAGAAATCCGTGATCAATGTGCTTGGCAAACTGTCAAACAAAAGCAGATTGTCATCTTGACTAAAACTGTTATTCTCCAAATGCAATGCTTTAACCTGTGTGAATGGAAGCGATTCTGCAAGAGCGTCTGCGCCAGCTTTACGAATTGGGCAATTGCGAATTATCAAGGATTTGAATTTAGTTTGACAAAGTAACTGAGCAAACATCACGGTTCCTTCCTCTGTGATATTCAAACTAGTAATATCCAAATATAAGACTCTAGTTCTGGTTAAGGCTTCTGTAAGTAATTTCAACTGTGTATTGCCAACAGCACAATGTGACAGGACGAGTTTTGTAATTGAGAGATAGGGAAGTACAGAAGCCAAAGAAACAATGAAATCGCGGCTTTCAATAAACGCCAATTCTTTTAAACGCATTTCTCGAAATCTACTCAGGTCTGTAGCAAATCCGATATTTCCTCTGTCCATTCCCTTTACCGTCAAATTTGATATCTGATCGACGGTAATCTTCATGACATTAGAAGGATGAAGAAAAGTTTGATAATAGCTTCCAAGAGTCACAGACAATCTCTTTGTTTTCGGGATGATATTGAATAGTTCATAGTACGTGTCTGCATTCAATATCACTTCTTGAAATAAAAGTGTGCTTTGTTTTAAATTTTGAAGTAGCTGCTTGTTCATCTGGTGAGATTGCAGGTATAGTACCGGCCATGCTTGTAATGGATGTATTTCTGATTTCCGAATGATATCTGCCAATGGTTTAAATCGCTGTTGTAGACTTTTACACGTGGATGCCAATCTATTCAAATCAACTCCATTCAAATGGTACAAGACATTGTACTCTAGTATATCTTGAGGTAGGCTATCGATCAATCCCAACATTTCTCTTTTCTCTCTTTTATTTTTCATTCTGCTAAACCAACTTAACATTACGCGTAAAGTTTCTTGACAGTTTTTGCGATTTAGTCATCCATCATGAGCTGAATTGAATTAGAGAAAGTGAATGATACTATTTATGAATCACGGCAATGGGGAAATTAGACTGATTTAATTCGTTTGATAGAGCTATTCTGAATATGAGTAACCTACTCTGATCAATAACTGCAAATTAACCAAGAGAGCATTGCAAAGATTCAGGATATATTAAACATAAATTAGTAATCACCGCCATCATCTTCATTTCCTATCGCATCCATTTCATCATCATAATGATCAATAACATAGTCATTATCATCTTCTTCATCTTCAAATTCATCCGGCTCCTCTTCATCTTCATCAGGTTCTTGATTAATTTCATCCTGATCCTTCTTTTCATCCTTTTCAAATTCATCTAGCTTTGACAAATCAATATCCGCATATTTAACCGACCTTCTCTTTTTGTTTGTTCCAGTGAATGCAACATGGAGTTCATCAGGAAAAAATTCCATATCGAAATTAAAATATAATTACTTATTTTTAGAGCTTGCATTTGCGATCTGAATGGAGGTTTTTTCGTCACTGCAATATATTTATCTGAATATCGCTCTATTTCTGTATTAGTAATTTTAACCTGGCTCTGGTGGATCAGGTTCAAGGTAAAACGGACTCTCCTTCATAAATTTATTGATGCGCTTCTCGATTTCAAGTATGTGCTCTTCATTCTGATCCAACTGCCTGAAGGGAGGTATTTCCATTTCCTAATCTTAAAATCTAAATACAGGGTAAGTTGGAGTTTCCATAAAATTCAGTTTTAATTTTAAATCATCCGGTATATCCAATCCATTGGAGTTTCCTCTGCCTTTTCCTCCTCTAAATCCTCCACGTCCTCTGCTCATGAAAAAAAAGTAAATTCTGAAAACTCTTGATTTGGAAAATGATAAATTTCGCTTTCGAGCTAGTGGTGGTGTTTACTTTTATGCATGTGCTAATTGCTCACTATCCAATCAAGCCAGACCATGTTCAAATGTGGGTGGTTGCTATCTTCTCGAGTAAAAAAAAGTGAATACCAAGTAAACAGTAATAGGACTAGCAATTCATATCAAGATTTCCAAATTACTCATGTTCTTTTTTATAATCTTCATTAGTTCAAATCAAATGGAGCATGTCCATCAAAACGCGATATTTTGAAAGCGCAATATGTAGCTTAATTTGGTCTGTTTCTATTTATATTTCAATGGCGAGAGATATTATGGGGTTGGCATCGAACCAATGATAGAATTGGTTGTAATTGAATTCCCCAAACCAAGATATTTCCAAGTGCAAAAGCATCTGTACTACAATCGCAACGAGAATGGTAAATTATATTGTGTATCAAGTCGCATAAATAACCCTTAAATTTCTTTATTTTGTTGTAAATATTTGATGAATCCCTCAGAGCACCTTGTTACTTGTCTAAAATTCTTTTCAAACCCATCTCTGCCTCCATAATATGGATCGCTAATCACCAAATCATTCTCTGGGTCAAATTCTCCAAACAGAAATATCTTGGCGGTGCTATTTTGTGGTTTGACTCTTTGCACATCCGTCTTGTTATCATGATCCATCACCAGAATATAATCGAAATTGGTAAAATCCGATTTGGTTAGTTGTCTGGCTTTGTGATTAACTGCCACTCCATTTCTCCTGCATTCCGCAGCTGATCTTGAATCGGGATTCTCTCCGACATGGTATCCAGCAGTTCCGCAACTATCAATGGTAAAATTCAAGTTTAGTTTCTTGACATAATCTGCAAATACCGCTTCCGCCATTGGGCTGCGGCAAATATTTCCTAATTTTAAGACTGAATTACCCAAGCAAACGAAAAGGACAGATGGCATTTCTGTTTTTGGAAAAATTAAAAAATTACCATACAGCAAATTACCCGCATAGCGAAAAAAACCATTTTCAAACAAAAGCTGTTTATTCCTTTGCGGTACCTTTTACTTCGCTCTTGATGGAAGTTGCGCCAGTGTTCTTGCCAGTTTTGGATTTGGCGGTTTCCAATCTCGTCATCAAGAGATCGATAAACATAATCAGAGCTCTGCAGTTGTCAAAAGTACCAGCCAACATATCCCACCACACAGTAAAGTAAATACTGTTTACTGGCTCGGCAAGAATACCAACTAAATTAATTTCTTTTACCAATTACAAGGATATCAATACTTTGGATAAAAATCAAACGAACAGCGCTTTTAAACAAAAGCTGGTGGACCTCACCTTTGCCCAAAGACTTGTTGCTCGCGATTTTGCTCATAGTATGGAATATGGAAATCAAGCAAATGATACTCTGCAAAACACCTGCTAAAGCAGCAAACAACAACCCATACCGACCACAACACATGCTTGTCGCTCCATCGTAAATTCTGCTCGCCCTTTGGTCATAAAAGATTTACCAGACACCCACCATACAGATAACAGTCACAACGCGTATTCTTAGGAAATGAGACTTGTCAGCGACAGCTATAACTATCAAGTAATTGCAGTACATTTCCAACGCTCTAATTGCAGCCACAAAGATCGAATTTGCTATCCACCAAGGAAGTGGATTATACAAATACGACAAATGTTGCCATTCTACAATATCAATATCACCCAGGTAGGAAGCAACATAGGCAGTGATGTTGTGCGGAATGTTTAGTAACGCAGTTACGAATAGAATGAAGGCAATTTTGTTTGGACGAAGACAAAAATACCCATATGGAATTACAGCAAGTTCAATTAGTTTTACAACCTTTGTTAGTGATAGAATACCATCCATCCTTGGTTTATATCAGCATAAATCCTGCCAGTCAAGTTAGGGTCGGTGGGGTCAAAAGACATTTAGGTAACTTTTTGGTTGACGTCATGTATAAAATATCTCGTTGAAAAAGGCAAACGGAGGGACATGTGTAAGAAGGAAAGGGCCTATTATATAAATTAAAATTGGCACAGTTGTAAGCAAGACATGATGATTTACAATAATTATTCAGGTTAAAGTATTTACGGGACTCAGTGGAGAGAAAGCTCTTCACATGAAAAACTCAATCAGATACGTGATATCCACTCTATCACACAGGTAAAAATATACTTCTGGAAATCTACGTTTGTAATTCTACTCACTGGATTTGAAAAGACCAATTGGAACCACTCCACCGAGAATTAGACTACCAGGACCATTAAAAACTATTGTACGGAAAAAATCTTGTTGAAATTATTTATTATGTTGACGAACACAGTTAGGAGGACTGGCAATTGGTAATGCTTTGGTTCCTTCAGATACAGCGTGTTTGGTCAGTTCCCCACGAAGGATCAACGAACAGCGGTTTGGATTCTCGGAAGAGACGGTGGATCTCTTGTAGCTAGCTTGGAGGCGTCCTCAGCAACTCTTTCGAAAATATCAGCGACAAAAGAGTTCATGATCGACATGGCCTTGTTGGAAACACCAGTGTCTGGGTGCACTTGCCTCAAGACCTTATGTGTTGAAAGTCTGCTTTGCATTTAGATTGGTGGTGTCTGCCTCTTATTGCTCTCATCTGCGACCAACCCACAGCCAAAGAGTGCAGTGTTCAACCGAAGTTGTGCCGAAGAAAAGGCTGGAAACAAACAGCATAGCCAGAATAATGGAGGTCGAGGGATGGCTGTGAAAGAAAGCGTATAAATAGGACTGCATTGGGAGTCGTACCATCAAATGCAATCTGTAAAACCCCAATCCAAGCAACACGCCTCTGCTTTCCAGGCTCAAGTCCACGCTTCCGTCAAACAAGGAATGATGGGCCAAGCGATGGCCAAAGTCTCCCACCTGTAGTTACTTAATAAATCCCTATTTATCCA
>JADGKB010000104.1:0-48908 GCA_027604185.1 Boothiomyces macroporosus | reverse complement strand
AGTCCCCAATTAAAATAATAAGCTGTGTCACTGTAAAGCCCTAACAATGCTTGCGTGTTTGGTAATTTCAAACCAAGTCTGCCAGAGTAGTGGTTGTACCCAATGTAGAAACCACCTGGTGTGAACGTGTTTTTCAAAAAAGTGGTACAGTTCCCCCACCCTAGATCGATCGATGTTATGTTTGGGGGCCAGTTGTTGTTGAGAATGACATACGCCGTAGTCTCAATTACTTGAGCTAAACCAGGTAGTCCAGAATACCCCGACGGCCCATACGAATACAAATCAATCCCTTGGTGCCAAAATGATTCCGCAATTTGCACTAAACTGCCTATACCATAGTTGGCATGTTCCACGTCGCGACAAAGCTCGCATTCTTCCCCGTTCGCAGCATAGAACGGCGGAAACAGGTTGCTGCCATTCACCATCCTTTGATAGTATTGGATCACATAGTTTAAGCCAGTAACGTTGCTCTTTAAAAAGTAGTAATTCATCAGTCCTTCAATCATGGTAGAGTGCCAATTTCCCATCCCATACTGTGCTTTTGCCGCGGAAGGATCAATGAGTGTAGTAGCCTTCCATAGAGTTTCGACTTGGTTACTTTCAAACCATGTGACAAGTTGTTGCTCTGCAGTGCTATTGTACCATCCTGGATATGTGTATTTTAGAATTTCAGCAACTCGAAACCAGCTGACAGAAACCCAACCTAAAACAAGTGGAGAGTTTTGGCACATCCACCAATTTGAATGTGTTGGGCAATCGGACTGATAATTGGGAAAATACGAAGGAAAAGCCGCGACAGATGTCCAATTGGAAATGATGGAAATGGCATTATCGGCATATTTAGCATTCCCTGTGATCAAATACATGATGGTTTGCTGATATGATTGCCGGCTGGCATATCGAATCAAGCCGTCAAACGTCGCAGCGGATTGATCCGTATAACTAGCATCGGAAGTGTAGCTATACAATGATAGAATTGGAGGGGCGTACGAAGGAGCGGAAGCCAAATTGATTGGTGTCGTTGATTGAAACTGTTTGAAAACCTGTAAAGTAGTATCAAATGTTCCCAAGTTGTTGAATTGGCAATCACTTAGCAATCCCGCAGGGTGATTGACACCGGATATTATTTGTGAATAGATATATCCTAGTAATAGTATAATACTGATGTGATTCATAAAGAATTATGACCCCGGAGAATTATTTTTCATTGATGGTAGTTTGACATCTGAAATTACGCGGGAACTTGTCCACCGAAAGAAATTAACAAAAAACTTTGCAAGAATGGAATATAAATGATTTAATTGCTATTCAATGCGACTAATCTTCCATCTTTTCAACAAAGTCTGACATGCATCGGTTACACTTTTCCAACCCTTGGTCCTCAACCAGCTCCGTTGGCCCCTATGGTTATAGCGTAATTACTTGACAATGATGACACCAAATCCCAACAAAATCATCTCCCCTCGAGGAGCTAGATGAAGCTGAGATGATTGAAGCCGACGACTCTAATCGATCCAATCTACTTTGTCCTTGCTCTAGTACTATATCTGAGGCAATACAAGCATCTGCTGGCAATCCTACCTGGGTAGATATCAGTTTTGTATTGTAGCCCCTGCAATGACCACACTTATGGTAAATAAAGTGGAATTTTGCATGTGATTTCTTTTCACAGTCGTTACAGTAGATGTGACTAAAAGTGTCATGGTATTCAGGAGGCATTTGATGTTGAGCCAACGCAATATCAATTCTTCGAAAATACCTGCAATTAACATCAAGTACTCGCTCATGTCGGCTAAAGATTTTAGACAAGTTGGGCATTGATATGATGTATGTATGTGCTGCTGATGGCATTTATGATGCATACAATGGCCGCAGGGCTATGTGAAAAAACGGTTACCATAAAAATAACCGTAGAAGTCGAAGTAAACATGTATTCCCCACATATCGGACAATCGCTTTCTAAATTTCTTTCAATACACTTGTGTTTTCCTTTTAGCCCTATCGCCATACAAACGTTACATGTGGGACAGTGGAAGTAGTCGATACCCAACCCTTTTCCGATTCTGCAAATTCCACAATCGTAGCAGTGATATATATTTTTTCTTGGGTCATTATCCCAGAGTTTACATTCCTTACAATAGTACGCTGATACAGCCTTACCACATTCATTATTGATACATATTTGGCCCGCAGGCTGAACAGTCCAGCAATACATACACATCATGGTTTTAATGAGGTTCCTAATATGAGAAATAATTACCTTGTTATTGTATGGTCGGAAACTTCGTCATGGCAAAATCTACACGTATCCCATTTTCCGCAACAGTGAGCCTGCAGCTTACATGCTCTTTGGTAATGCTTACATCCCAAGATATTCTCTGACTGCTTTTAAATACAATTTACATAGTAAGTTTTGCATTTATCTGATTCCAGCACAACAGAAAAATCGTTAGATTTTTGTGCCAAGAAATTGGTAATGCGTGTGTCCTTTTTAAGCTCTTGTTTCTGTTTTTGCTGCCATGGTTTTGACATTAAATCCTACAATCAGTAACTGGTCACCTGAATCATTTTTGCTTTTTCTGCTCCTGATAAGGAACTGTTTGCTTGGATCTCCAAAATCTGCTTGCGAAGTAATGTCTGATTCGACACCGCCTGTGCTGATCGTTTACTTTGTCCTGAAACTGATGATGATTCCATTTCGTCCTCTGATAATTCGCTGCTCTCTGCGGACACGTCCTGATGATAACTGCAATGGCTGTCAGAAAAACTGCTTTCTGATTGCTGTCTGATAGTAAATCGAGGGTCCTGTTGTCTAATATCTCCAGTTTGAGAAGGGTGATCGATTGCAATTGACATATCTTCAATCAACTGTCCAGATCCGCTAGAGCTTTGATGAGTCAAGGTCCCCGCGGAATCATATCTGGCAGTATTTACTAATTCGCAGTCTCTACTCCTTTGAGACTGGCATTCAGATTCTCTAATTGAGGGTTGAGGTAATAAAGTGTCTATATTTTGTGGCATGTCTGTCTTCAATGTTTAGCAAATTGATTTAAAGAGATTAGAAAGTGATTTCCTATTATTAAAACAAGTTTTTAGTTGTGGTATGTCTTTACAAAATCTCATTGTTGATATTACAATGTCAACTAACAGGCAACACCGTCATCATATCAGCTGCTCCACACAAAACAAATAACGCTATGCAAAATAAGATGTAGATTTATTGTCAGGTCATTACCCACTCTGATTCGTTTGATTGATCGATCCCTAATGATTTCCGGACTTTTTGTACGCGGACTGGGGACGGAAAAAGTGAGCTGCAAAGTTCCTGTGCTCTGGATGCGTATAATTGAATAGATAATTGATGCGGTCTGGAAGAATGTAAGCCAACTATGTAAACCAAACCGAGTAATGAGGAGCATATTCCAGCAGTTCCGATATAAACCAAGGACTTTGGAGACTTTGGAAATATTGATCCCAGAACGCAGGAGCTCGAAATTGCTAATAGGCCGTAGCATCTTCTCTTCCAAATCTTTTCCTGCTTACTGTTAATACGCTCAATACAGTCGCATATGGTTTTTAAAGCTTCATAATCCTCTTCAACAATTTTTGGAACGTTTAAATCATACCTTTTGCAATTGTACATCCATAATTTAGTTGACTTTAGGATATCTACAACACGATCAACAATCATCTCGACATTTTCCACATAGTCGATTTCGCCCGTTTTTTGGGAAACATGATAAACCGCAAATAACATTGTAGCAAACGCTCCCAAACCCAACAGATAATTGGTTGATTCCTTCTTTTCTTCCTTCTTTTTTTCCTTTTCTTCGTTCTCTTCTTCCTTTTTCTGTTTGGAAGGCCGTCTTTCTGACTGAACGTTCTGAGTATTCTGCATCGTCGGATTGTTGTTATTAATAATTTGAATGTTGTCTCGTTTAGTAATTGAGCTCAATAAAGCAGAATTGAGAAGCGCTTCATTTACTACCGAGTTGGTACTTGGTTTTGTTTCTAATATTTTAGCTTGCACGACACTTTCGAGTATTTGAGGAGCAAAATCCAGCAACTCTTTTACTGGCTGGGTAAATGATCCATCTGGGTTGTATAACTCTGTAGGAAATTGGTCCATGGGAAATTGGGAAAGTTCACACGCCTCTGTAGTCATGCGGCCAAATGGCAGGTAGTGATTCATCAGCAAAATTACATCAAACATTGAAACCCTGTATTTATTACGCACTAGGAATATAGTAAAACGCCTT
Source organism: Boothiomyces macroporosus (assembly GCA_027604185.1). NCBI lineage: Eukaryota > Fungi > Chytridiomycota > Chytridiomycetes > Rhizophydiales > Terramycetaceae > Boothiomyces > Boothiomyces macroporosus. The sequence continues at coordinate 44,649 of JADGKB010000104.1, read as the reverse complement.
TTCTTTCAAGTCGTCCAATTGGTCTACGATCAATTGAGTGCCATCCTTTGAGTTGACAGTGTAAACGTGGGAAATGCACTGAGTGATTGGAATATTCAACCGGTTATTCGTAAAGAGTAACGTGGTAAAATCCAGCCAGTTCCTACAAGTCGAAGTGTCTATTGGAACAAAATACTTTTTGGAAGCGGCAATGTATATTCTTTTTGAATTTTGGTTGAAATCGGGTTGATTATAGAGCATATCTGATGTGTTTATCGTTACAATTGTATCAGTCGAGCCTACCGATTTTGTTTCTCTCATAATAAGGTAGTTTAAAATTCCTGCAGATTTTATACACCTTTGATAACGTTATCAAGGGGTGTGAAGTTTAAACTCTAATTGTTCTCAAGCCACTTTCACATTCCAGGTGAATAGTCTTGCAAGCATCTTTGTTAACTGCGGGAAATCACACTCCCAGACAACATAATTTCCTAGGCAATAATCGTATTCAAATTATTCCCACTCAAAATCCCCTTTATTACTGGTACAAATTCCCACTAGATTTCCAAAATGGACTACAAACAAACCCAAGTGGGTTGAACGTTTGTCTGAAATCCCAGACACGAAAAATAATTTCTGTTCTGGACAACAAAAAATCTTGGAATGAAGACACGATCAGGAAAAAGAGCGCTGGAAGAAGTTCCACTGTCCCGACTGGATACCAACCAATCGACTCCAAAGAAACCAAAGATTTCAATCGATCATCTTACACCCACAAAAAAAGAATTGAAAAGCCAGAACGAAACACCAAAAAGAACACCGTTGAAAATACTGCAGGAAGCAAAGGCAGCTTTTAGGCGATGTGCTACACCAAAGAAACTAATAGGAAGGGAAAGCGAGCGACAAAAGCTCAACTGTTTCATTGACGAACATGTAACTGGACAGAAATCTGGTTCCTTGTATATCTCTGGTTGTCCTGGAACTGGAAAGACTGCACTACTAAATGAAATATTGCAGCAGCGAGAGAAAGCATTTAGAGAGCTCCCGTTTACAGTCAAATACGCATTCATCAATTGTATGAACATCACCGATGCTAAAAATATATATTCTACACTTGCGGATAAGTGGAAGCTCTCCGGAAGTGCTTCTTTGACAAAAGAACTTGTGAAATCTCGAGTAGTCCCGTCTAAAAACCCTGGAGCTATTTAGTATACTATATTAACAATAGTTTATTGGTATTGGATGAAATTGATAATTTGATCACCAGAGATCAAGATGAATTGTACACGCTCTTTGAGTGGGCAAAAATGCCCAACTCTAGATTGGTGATGATTGGAATTGCTAATGCGTTGGATCTTACCTCAAGATTTTTACCAAGACTTCAATCGAAAAATTGTAAAGCGTTTCTCATTTAGATGAGCCAGAGTACTTGTCTTTCAATCCATATCAGATCAAAGAAATTGCGGCAATTATCAAAGATCGATTAATGACTTTGGATGAGCCTGATGAACCAGCTTCGCCAATCAAGCCGAATGGTAAACAGGATTTACCAATCATGCAGCCAATGGCTGTTGAGTTAGCTGCAAGGAAATTAGCAGGAACTGGAGATTTACGTAAAGCACTTGATGTTTGTAGAATGGCAATTCAAATGGTAGAGAATGAAGAAAAATCCCAAGAAAACTCTCTAATTATTCCAAAAGTAACTGTTAAGCATGTATTATCCGCTGCCTCAAGCATGCTTGGAGCTTCTTCAAATTCCAGAATAGATAAATTGCAAATGCAGTCCAAGCTTGTACTTTCTACCGTTTATTTGATGATCAAGACAAAACAAAAGGATTTATCTGTTAGAAAGGTAAAAAGAATCTGACAGCAGGTCGAGGAAAGTTATAGAACAATCTGCAGCTACCAATCGCAAGTTGGTAGAGTTGAAAAATCAGAATTCAATGATATCATAACCCAACTTGATACTTTGGGTTTGATTACACTTGGATATAAACGCGGCCAAACTCAACTATCAGAGGCAGTGGTAGGGTTAAACATCCAACCAGATGAAATCGTTAATGCCGTATCAAAAGTAGCTCTGTTGGCTGAAATTTTGGAAAAGGGAGAAGAAGCTCTCTTGAAAAACAAAAAATTTAGAAAAAAATAAACATTATACAATCTATAGTTCTTCCATTTCTTCTGATTTAACTTTCCTTCCCTACTATTAATGATAAATACCTTCTTTGATGGTTTCGGACGTGGATCTTCTTCATCTTCGTCTGAAGAAATAGCCTTACTCTTCTTTGTAGTTCTCCTCCTTGGTGGTTCATCATCATCGTCGTCATTCCTCTTTTTAGATCTGCTAGGTTTATCGCCATCTTCAGGAACTACTTTTTTCCCCTTCTTTGGCTTTACGTTTTCCAAACCCATAATCCTCCTTAATTCATCATTCATAAAGTAAGGTCTTTCCCTTGATCCGTCATTCTTGTCCAAATCAATCAAAAATGAGAGGGTTATCGTGTTAATTGCCATATCGTACACACTAAAGAATGCTTGGGCTACCATCAGACCAGCGATTGCGACAAATATTACGGTTACTATTGGGTAGTTAATTGAGGATGCGTTTGGAAGACTTGAGCTAAAATAGGCTAAATACAAGTATGCCAAAAAACCAGTTATCCCAGCTACAAATACTTTAGATATTACCAAAATGAAATCAGAGACACAATCCAGGGCAATTGCGCTGAGTGCGTTCTTGATGATCAATGCAGTTGCCTCCCCTGCAGACTTGAAAAATGCTTTGCCAGTAATAGCAATGTAAATATAGGCATTCTTGTTGACGAATTTAACCAGCATTGCTACTACCTTCATGCAACATTGTAGGCAAGCTACTAAATAAGTAAGAAACTGGTTGTTTGTCTTTTTCACCCTTCTTTGAATTTCGTACAAGACTAGACGGATAAATTCAACGATTGCAATTAACAGCGATCCTAAAGCGATTGACCCCAAGTGATAGAGTAACACTCTTCCAAATGAACGCATTACGGGGAACTTTAGAGACTTTTTCTTGTCCATAGTCCAGTACCATGTAGCAATCGCCCCAGCAATTGTGACTTGATTTATGCCGCTCAGAAAGAACATTGTCCATAAAAATCCAAATATGTGGTATGCTAACTCGTACTGTTTAATATTCGGGTCATTCCACACTAGCGAAAATAGCTGGATTGACGGCGTTACTTGCCCACTTGGTGTGATAATATATAATCCAATATAGATAAAGTAAGCCAAGTTGAGTGCTAGAAAGATCCAAATACCTAGTGGAAAAAATACTAGAGTTAGAATATAGTTACCGATGGTAGGCATCTTGGCCATTGCTTTTGAGGCTTGTTTGATAATGGCAATTGCTATCCTAATACGTTTGATCAATGCAATAGTAATCAGTAGCAGTAATCCAGCTAAAGCAGCCACTGTATAGAAGACGTAACTGACTGTATTAGTGTCTATTTGTATTGCGGTTGTGGAGTTGTTTATTCCAACATAAGAACTTGCAGTTGCAACAATACCTGAGGTTGTTGTTCCACTTGCAGCTGCCAGTTTTGACTGCCAATACAGATAGAGCCATAGGGCTGCTACATCAAATACCAAATTGCAAATAATTACTGTTAACCACACAAAGAAGCCTGCTAGTATTTGAAGCATAATCATCCAGATTAAACTGATAAGTAGGGCTAAACCTGCTCCTGCTACTATTACTGGCCAAGTGATCGTCAGGTCTGCTATAACTTGCATAGTAGTATCTCTGCCGTCGTTCAAAATAGAGGTGAAAATTGAACTTGACGTAGTATTTGCAGTTATCGTTGTATTTGCAGAAGTCGAATTCACAACAGAGGTAATTGCACTTGTTCCAATTGTAGGGACACAACGATTTAATACTGGTGCAGTATCAATTGTGTAGGCAACACAGTATTGAGACGATAAATCTGAAATAAATGTGTTAGCTGATGTGGTATAGTTATAGACACAGAGAGCATCAGTATAAGTTAGAATTTGAGTGGTGTTTGGACACGATGAAACACAAATAGCAACACTTGCAGTTGGATCTTCAGGTTAAATGTAATTACTAAATAGGTCAAAGTAGTATAGGTAAGGCTTTCCTGTCTGGTTGCCAAACGGTCCGACTGTTCCATTCGAGTCGTACGTGACATATCCGCAATAATTATCCAGATAGTCTTGCGGAACTCTAGCATTAAACAGATTTACATTAGTCTCCTTGGGTCGCCATATTTCAAGGCACTCTGAGCGACCAATACCATTCCAAACCAGAACGCAACGAAAATTACCAGAAAAGGAACATCTCTACAATATCGTTTTTTTGTAATGAACGACGGCACCTTGATATTTCCAGATTCTTCGTCGTCTGGCTCAACGTAAACCTTCTTTGCCATGCCTGAATCACGCAAAGTTGGACGGATGACATCACAGAATAAAAAGCAGAATCATTATATTAGAATTCATCAATCTGCTGGGTGTGCCTAACCTTCCTTTGCCCAGTTCCCTAATTGTGAAATATTGAATTACCTTTTCAGCTTTCTTTGGCACTTCATTCTCAAGTCCCATAACATCCTTCAAGTCATCCGTCATATAGAATGGTCTTTCCCTAGAACCATCATTCTTGTCAATATCAATAAGGAATGACAAGAAAATAGTGTTTATCGCCATGTCATAGATGCTAAAGAATGCTGTACCGACAATGAATGCTGCGATAGAAACAAAAGCGACAGTTAAAAACGGATAGTTAATAGAAGAGGCATTAGGCAAGGTGGAGCTCCAGTATGTCAAGTATAGGTATGCCAAGAATCCCGTAATGCCCATAACAAATAATTTGGAAATGAACAGAATAAAATCTGATACGAAATCTACTGCCACTGTTCGTAATGCATTCTTGACAATCAAGGAAGTCGCTTCCCCTGCGGATTTGAAGAACGCTTTGCCAGTAATCGCAAGATAGATATACGCATTGCGATTGATGAATTTAACCAGCATTGCTACTACTTTCATGCAACACTGAAGGCAAGCTACTAGATAAATCAAGAATTTGTTTTGTGTTTTTTTTACTCGACGCTGTATTTCGTAAAGCACTATTCTGATAAACTCTACAATAGCAATCAAGAGAGATCCAACAGCAATAGATCCGAGGTGATATAATAGTGTTCTTCCAAATGATCGCAGGACAGGGAATCTGAGTGATTTTTTCTTGTCCATTGTCCAATACCAAGTAGCAATAGCCCCAGCTACTGTGACTTGGTTTATACCACTGAAAAAGAATAATGTCCATAAGAATCCAAATATATGATATCCTAGTTCATACTGACTAATTTTTGGATCCGTCCAAACCAGAGAGAACAACTCTATTGACGGAGTAACTTGTCCCGATGGTGTGATGATATAGAGCAGGATCCAGATGAAATATGCTAGATTGGCAATCATGAAGATCCAAATGAATAATGGGAAGAATACTAGAATTAGCAATTTTAATACTGATAGTAGGCATCCTTCCCATTGCTTTTGAAGCCTGTTTGATAACCTTGATCGCAATAACAATTCTCTTTAGCAGCGCGATAGTAATCAACAACAGCAACCCACCAATTGCGCACATAACATAAAACACATCGGCAACAGTTTGTGTTTCAATTTGTACTGTTGTTGTAGAGTTATTGATACCTACGTAGGAACTAGCAACGGCTATAACACCAGTTGTAGTAGTGCCATTATCTTGAGCTACTTTTGCTTGCCAATACAAATACAACCAAATTGCAGCAGCATCGAATACCAAATTGCAAGCAATTATAGTTAACCACACAAAGAATCCCGCAATCTTTTGGAGGAGAAGCATCCAAATAAAGCAGATAATCAACGACACTCCGGCTCCAACAGCAATGACTGGCCACGTAATTGTCAAGTCTGCAATCACTTGCATAGTTGTGTCTCTTCCTTGACTCAAGATTGCACTAACGCTTGTCGAGGAAGTAGTATTCGTGATAGTGACATTTGCAGATGTGGAGTTTACAATTGCTGAAGCTACTCCGGCGGCAATTGACGGAATGCATCTGTTCAAAATTGGAGATGATTCAATAGTATAACTTACACACAAGCCTGTGCTGACCAAACTGTAAAAGCTCTGAACAGTGGCTGTTGTATTGTAAACGCATAGCGCGTTTGAATATGACAACAGTTCGGTAGCATTGGGGCAAGACGACACACATATCGCGCTAGTAGTTGCAGGGCCTAGCTTTAATATCAGCCTTACTATACAGATTAAAATAGTACAAGTATGGATTTGCTGTTTGGTTACCAAATGCAGTCATGGTGCCATTTGCGTCGTATGTAACATATCCACAATAATTGCCCAAATAGTCTTGTGGAACACAAAGTTAGTTTCTAATTACATTAATCTCTTTGGGTCTCCTTCCTTAACTGCACTTGTAGCCACAATTATCATTCCAAACCAAAACACGATAAATAGGATTAAAAACGGTACATCCCGGCAATATCGCTTCTTTGGCATAAAAGAAGGTACTTTAACGTCTTCAAATTCATTGTTATCGTCATCAGGGTAGACTTTTCTTCCCATAGTGTAGCTGTGAATTGGTGTTCGCGATGAACTTCAACTTATGACATCACACAAATAAGCGGAGGCTTCTTATATAGACCAATACAATTCAACAGTGATTTAAATGATGGCTTTATTTCGTTAAAGCTTTGCAGAGCTGTCAAACATTGACAAGATGTATCCTTCATCGGGGGTCGACTGTCCTTTCAACATTTTGTGGTAAACCTTGACAACATCCTTTGCTCCATTCACATATTTAAGATTAACATGAGGCACAATAGTTTCAATAAAGTAGTTCCATGCCTTTTCGCGTCTTTCAACAATATTGTCTCCAACTTTAGGCTTGCGAACTTTTATCCATTCTGGGGCAAAGAAGGTTATCGATTTGTCATCTCCAAACTTTGAATTGGCTTCTGAGACGTGAGACATCCCAGCGACCACCTGTTTTTGGAGCTTTGGACCAAAGTGGTTGTGAATGGTGCGATTAAGTGAATCACTTCCTGCAAAGTCACAATAAACAATTGGTTCGTCAGTTGGTAGTTCAGAAATGTCATCATATCTAACTACCTTGTCGTAGAAATTCAAGCTAGTAACAAATTCAACATTGGATTTCGAAGTTAGCCCAATTACTTCAAAATCATTGTCCTTTAGCAACAAGGCAAATGAATACCCAGTCTTGGACGAAGCACTTGAAATTACTACTTTCTTTGCATCAAAGAATCCATTTGCGACTAGGAAATCGTGGAGGAAGAAGGATGTCGTCCAAAGCGGTCTGAACAACAACATCAACTCTTCATTGTTCTTGATATATTCCGGATCACCATTAGCCCTGAAATATTGATTATATACTGCGCGATCCCTTGGTAGTTGATCCCTTATAACATAAAAAAAGTTGTTTTTAATTGAAACCGGCTTGAAACTGATGTACTTTGCGATTGGATAATAGCCATAAATGCGCTCTCCCTTCTTCAATAAAGGCGAATTGGATTGTTCAATCACCCCTGACATTAGCAATGAATACCGATCCCCCAAACAGGTGCTTTGGCTTCATCTGCAGAATCAGCCGGAAAGAAATCAAAATATTGCAATGACTTTCCGAGGGCAATGTACGTAATATTGTTGGCTGTTAATCCGAATATCTCGATACGAATTAGTACATGTTCAGGTGCAAGTGGAGGTAGTGGTTGTGTTTGAATTCTTACTTGATCAACAAAATCCTTCTTTAGTACAAGCTCTGAATTCATGGCAACTTTTTTCCCTCACTCGGCCTTATTTATAGGTCATGCGCGATTTCGGCCACTTTGCCAAGTGAAACAACTGGCTGATTACAACAGTAGCGACACGCATTTCTCGGCCATCAGGCTCTCTTTTAGAATAGCAATTGTCAGTAAGGCACAAATTTTATTCAAAAAACACACATTTAAAAGATTAATCCGGTCAATACCCCGCTTGATTTCTTGGTAGTTAGCCACTGGTAGGTATCGCTCCATCCATTTTCAAACATGGAGTTGTAATTCTGCATATTGGATCGTGGGCAATATTCATCATTCTTGGTATACTGGATATTGCACGGCGAGATATTTGCCAACTGTTGGTAAGGGCTCGCGGTTATTGTCATTTCGTTATATACAGGAATTCTATCTGATAGATCTCCACTGATATAAAGTTGGTCTTGTAGAGAAATATTATTGCTAAAGACTGGAAGGGAACACGAGCTTATTATATGGTTGATTAATTCCTAATATTAACAACCGAGTACCGTTCTTGACGAAAACTGAGATAGTAGAACGTTTTTACCAGATGGTAGCTCAGTAAGAGATATGAATAGCCTATCCCGACACATATCAATGTTTCGATGAACTAGTTTTTCTAGTAACGGCCGAATAATATTGGAAATTGCAACGAATGGGGAAAGCAGATTGGCAGACGATTCTTGTACCAGCTCCATTAGCTTTTCGCGAAGCATTTCGAGATCCAAATTAAGTGCCAAACATAATGCAATAATAGAACCAGTGGAAGAGCCCAAGAATTTAGCTTTTCGAAGAATATCTGGTTTGATGGTATCGCAAAGACATTGCGCAACCCCAAGTTCGTAAAAGATTAGCCAACCGCAGCCAGAAAAAGAGAACGACAAGTCTTCAGAAAGTTCTCCGCTGGAATATACATGGAATCCATTCAAGTAATCATCTTCAGCTCCTTTCCTTTCATGTGGTTGGTAAATGGAAAGAGCGCCAACGAACTTTTCAGCAAAAGGTAGAGCTTGCAAGATCTTTTCGGTGGTATTTATGATTGTGTCACGTAAATCAGAGACATCTTTTAATTTACCTGTGCTAGTTTGGGACATTGTGCCCAAATATGGAGTATGGTTGATAATAGGGACAGCGGCAATTGCGGCACAGTTAGCAAACCCGCTGGCAACAGTTAATGAGCTGGAAAACAAACTTCCAGACACATTACATGTATTTCTTAATGCAGAAGTGGCGAATTTCTGCGATAGCTTATTGTACCCTATATTAGCAAAAAGTACCTTCGGGTTTAGTCAACGAAGAATTCAAACTGTTTCTGAATATAGTCTGTGTAGGTGGAGTAGACTTAATACCAACCAATTTCTTGGCGCTGGAAAACAGAAAGGAAGGCAGGCGGTAGAACGACCCCGTAGATGGCAGGATTGAGAATTGCGTCTTGTCGGTATCAGATAGTATATCAGAGGCGATTGACGGTGCCAGAATCATTTTTGTAAAGAAAACTGCCGTTAAGCGCGTGACATACACTGATGTTGATCGGAGAATTAATGTCAAAAATAATATATTACAGTTAAATCACACTCCTTGAGATCTGTATAGAGATGACCCAAAGCCCTTGGTGTCGGGCATATTCACTCTTGAAGCCCTAGCGCTCTTGATATCGTATGGCGGAGGAAGCTTAATCTGGACAAGCGAATGGAACACTAAATTAAGCACGGTATACCTTGTCTACATATCGGACATTTTGGGGGTCCTCTGGAGCTTGGTGTCTGTGGACTAGTTGGAGAGTTTTGAGAGTTGCGAAGTACTTCGGCACAACTATTGCATAAACATAGGTGTCGGCATGGTAGCACCAAAGTATCTTTGTAATCCGACATGCACACTACACATTCCTTCATGCTTACTACATTAACGACACAAACCTTGGTCATTCCTGTTGTCTGTTTCCGATTCACTGAATCCATACACTTCTTGAAGCAGGTACGGAATACCATCAATAAGCAAGTTTTGTTTCGAATAAATGATTTCGAATGCATCACTCTTTTTAAGCAAGATACTCGTTGCTTGGGCATTCATGTATGGTGTTTGGAAATCTTGTTAGACCAGCTTTACCATGAGAAATTGATGGATCTTGCTCTTCTAAAACAATAACGATATCGTATAGAGCAGTTGGATTTATACTTGATGGGGAAATTACCTCTGGTGGTTGAGAAGGTAAATTTATAGATATTGGTGGTGGGATGTTGGACCTATTTATCAATGGATTAGCTTCAGTGGCGCTAGTTGGCGATGTTACGTTAACTGGGGAGACTGTAGGGGATACAGGTAAATTGGTTTGAACATGCATAACAGTTTCGTGACTACCGTATACTTGCAACGCATCCTCAGTGGTAGTAAAGCCCTGGTTTAAGCCAGCAGGAAAGGGGCCAAATCTTTTGAAAGTAGCAGGCTTATCATTTTCAGTCAAGATACTGGATTAACAACGCTTACTTGAATTTCAAATTAGATTCAGAACTATTTTCAAATGTAACTCTGCCATTGAAATAGATTGAAATATAGCATGGCACTAATGAATCGTATTTGAATGTTATCTCCGTGTTATTGTTCTTGTATAGCACTTGGATACTGCTCTTGATCAAGTTAATTTTAGACTGCAGCGTTTTAGCTTTTCTTAACGGAGGGGGCGGTAATTCGTTATACAAGTTTCCTAATGCTGCGATTTCTTGTAAATTCCCCAGCTGGCCGAGAGATAGCACATTGAGAATATCCTCGACAAAAGCTCTCGTTGATGTGCTGCTAATATTTTCATCGTCCATTACAAAATGAGGTCCATAGTAAGTGGATCTTGATATCAAGCTGTTGTCCTGAAATTGCTGTGGTCGTTGGAATAGCGAGATATTTGAGCCCATTTCTCGAGTGACGTTTTGAAACAATTTTTTTACTAATGTACAAGAAAGAACAGAAAATATCACCCATCAAGACAGAGATAGTTGTAAAGAATAACCAGATATTGACACCGCAGACGCACAGCGGTAACGAAGCCGGAAAGGAAGTGAATAAATTCGGTATTATTACCCCAGTCAGCAGTAAGACACCAGTAAAACAAACAGAGCAAACAGAACTACTGGATTTAAACTATACGTGGAAATGTGTGAAATGCGGGACGCTAGAGAAAGACACACCGTTAAAACGTAAAGGTCCAGATGGCACCAGAGTACTTTCTAATAACACTAGTCCTATTGCAACGCTTGCTATGTGCGATGGAGAGTAAAGAGCGAAAAAGCAGAGAGAGGATCAGCGATACCAAATGTGAGAGTTGCCAAGCAAACCCAAAAGAAGTCTATATCTGCCATGTATACATCCCTAGCAAGAATGAATCCATCAACGCTAAACAACGGTTGGGGTAACTTTTTGTTTAGCACTAATCACTTGTTGAATCCGCTTCAGACCAGCAACATGCTAGCAAGTGCGATCAAGAATGAAGAAGGTGCTAATCCATCTCAGTCAAAAGTAGATTCTAATCAACCAAAGCCGAATCTTAATTATACTAAAGATAAGAATAGAGTCTCGAAGAAAAAGTAATTGTAATAAACTTGTTTTTTATGGTACCAGATTTCTTATCATTTCCAGCCGATCCTTTAATAGAACTGATTCGCAGCTTTCAAAGTGCTCCGCGTGCCTCTCCTTATCCAGTACGACCCTTAATAGAATCACTGAAATTGCGGAGCCTTACCTTTTGCCCTCCATTGAGCTGCTTGGATATGGGAAAGAAAAGCTTACACTTCTTTATTCAATATACTCTAAATTGTTCAATAACAATATCAAAATCAGGCTTTTCAAAATTTGCAGATACCTGTTCAATCATATCCAATGTTTTTTCTCCATCAACCAACTCTCCAATTACAACAAATTTCTTGTCAAAGTAAGGCATAGGTTTGAGCAAAATCATGAAATTGAAGCTGTTGCTGTTTGGACCGCTATTTACTAGCGATACAATTCCTCGCTTTGTATGCTTTTTGATAAAGTTCTCGTCTGGGAAAACTGTTGTTGGGCTACCACCGAATTGAACCCAGCCGTTTTTTACCAGCTGAGTACATTTTGTTTTAGAGTAGTTATTTTGCAAAAAGTTGTGGACTGAATTTGGGACTATATCGTCGTACAACTGAATTAGCAAATCTTACGTGTAATCTTAGAGTGCCAGCAGGAAGTGCATCTATAGTGATTTCCAAATCTACAATTTTCTTGTTCCTGATGTACTCACTCATACTCTGGATGCCTTGTTAATAGCAAATACCTCTATTATCATAATTCCCATCTTTCACTTTCAAATCATAGTTTGTATTGCAATAATTCACGAACGTGTCAAAATCAATATTTTTTGAATTCAATTGCAAGACAACATTCCCATTAAAAGTAATACAATTCTTTTGTTTCCATCTAGTGAAATCGAATGGATTCAGTTTCTGTAATTCGAAATTCAGCAAATTCTTTTCTTTTCCTTCGGATAGAATATCCAGGCATTGGTGGAACTGCGGTGATTTCAGGTTGCCTACAAGAACCCAAGAGTCCAAATTTATGGTTTGCTTTGATTGAGGCGGTTGCGGTGGTGTAGTGAATTGTAATACTTTGATTTGCATTTGACAAGAAAACGTCACCCTATTTCCAGTTTGAATTTAGACATAGTCTTACTTTGCGTAAAGATTAATCTCACAGTCTCTTTGTCTCATTCAATTCATGACTTGCACAATCCACCTTCATTAAGATACGCAACTTGAAAATCGTAATGCATAGAGCAGCACTCAAAAATACAATACCGAAAACCAATTTATTTCAGTAATTCCTTTAGTATTTCAGAAACCAGTTTTCTAGGAGCAACAGCAACATCCAAATCCACGCTCTTCATCACTTTCCCAAAATCTTTTTCATCTCTCGTCTTTTCCTTTAAATAATCTTCAATCTCTTGTCTGCTCATTTGCTTTGGTAAAAATCCCTGTAAAATCGCAGTTTCTTGCTCCTCGATTTCTTTCAAATCCAACCTTCCGTTCTGTTCATAAATCGCCATCGAATCCATTCTCTTTTTAATTCCTTTTTGAATTATTTGAGCGATTGGAATCGGCTTCAAGCCTGACTTTTCGTTATTCAAGATATCAGCGAGGACTGATTTTATCACGGTTACTTGCTGCTTGTTTTTTAGTTTCATTTGGGTTTTTAATTCATCTTTAAGTTTCTGCTTTAGGTCTTTATTAGTGCATTTTACCATTGTCCAGAGTTGAGAAGCTGCGTCTGATTATTCTCCACATTTTTTGTTTTTTAGAAAAAAATATTGGACTGAAGGATAGGAATCTAGAACTCACTGATCATTTTTGGCCGCTGGTAGAGTATTTATAACCGCCTTTTAGTTGCCTTTACAGTAAATGCCTTTTCTTAATGGAGAATTGAAATCAGGGCTGGATCCTATCTATAGCTCTAATCCAGCGTTTCAAAAATTCAGGTATTTCATCCAACCCTTCTCCCATGTTTATAAAACTATTCTAGAATTTCTATCCTAAATGTACTACTTTGGTTAGAGGCAAATACTTTTTGAGATTTTAAAACCGCAAGTTCTGAATATGCTTCCGGTCTGAACGTTATTCCTTTTTAAATTCCGAAATATTCAACGTTTTTCGTGCATTGATCTTTTTCACGATCAAAGACCTTGAACACACTATTTTGAACACAAATATAAACACTGAATGATCTGCATTAGGATTACTTGGTTGGTAATAGATTGCAATCGCATTTACTGTATCTTATTCGACCGAGTGTAATAGCACTAGGGAATATGAGCGTCATCAAATAGAATAAAACGAATTTCCGTGTAGTTTTTATTTAAAAAACCAAGTCCAGCAATTCCTTGATTTCCTCTTTACATTTGCCACCAAGTACCATTTCTTTGACAAACTGCATTCTTGCCATCTTAATTTCTAGTTTCTTTACATTCTCCTGTACTTGCAATTCCCTTTCGCGTAGCTTGAATTGAGCATCTAATTCCAGCCTCTTTATTTCAATGCTATTCTCTTTATATATTTGAGGATATTCGTCAATCTTTTGTTTTTTCGGTTCTTGTTGATCGTAGTAATCAGCTTCACCATATCCTGAATCAAACAGTGTAGTTGGCGTATCTCTAAATAGATCTTCCAGTTGATCCATTGAGGTATAATTCATGTTACCAAATATTTCATTCAATTCCGCATAATAAGGACATATTTCCTTCAAGATACGATAATCAGATTCGGTTTTGGCTTTTTCACGAGCTAAATCGTATTTGCGCATCATCCAGAGGTACTTGTTCTTAATTTCATTTTCATTAAATTGTGTGGAATGACGTTGGTTTATATATTGCTGCAAATTAGCGAACGCATCCTTCTTTTTGCGCTTTTGCCCCACATAGTCTGTAAACCCAGTTATCCACCTCATATTTTCTGGTATTTTCAGCCATTCCATGATAGTTTGTCGAACCACGCTTGATGATGGTGTCATTCGCTAGTTATTTTGGTAACTCTAAAAAAGAGAAAAAATAAAACGTTGGTAGCAGACATTTATTTTAACAAGCGCAGGGTTGTAAAGGATGCAGATATTGGGGCTGGTTATTCCGATTGGGCATTTTCATGCCGAATTTCCTATTACTTTACAATTACGATTTTATTCACATTAATTGACTTATAATGGCGGTATATATGATAATTACATTAACTCCAGTTCGGCAGAAAGGAATTCATGGTTTTTTAATTAAGCGACTTCCAAAATTGCGACTTTTTTGTGCGCGTAAAGAGCGGACTTATTGCCGATATAGTCCGACGATATTTTAGATTAGATCCTCATAAAATGAAAAATACTTACTCTCAATAATATTTCAACAGAAAACTTCCTTTTTTTAAATGATCTAATGTTGAAAGTTTTGAAGGGAGGTAAATGTCTTCCAGATTTCATACTGTTCTAGAATCGACAGTGCATCAAATGTAGGGCAATTTGCTTTCTTGAACGGCTCCCAACCTTCAAAATGCTCACCTAAACTCATTTCGCTCTTCATTATTCGGATCTGCTCTTCATTGTAATCAGAAATATCAATATTCCAAATTTGCTTAAATTCCTTCCACAAGACCGTTTTTGGCTTTTCTTCATGGCCATAAATATAAGGATACCGGTATCCGTACATGTATCTCCATTCCCACAGCAAGTCTTCGGATAAATAGCTCATTTCATAGAATACTTGACTAACATTTGGGTCTAGAAACTCCCAATATTCCTTGAATTTTGTCCAGATACTTTCAAGGTTGTCTATATGGTCAAAAATCCTGTTATTCGTTCGCCAGTACTTCCATTCGACATTCACCTGTTCAGCGCATTCAATAATCTCATCAATGATTGGGGATTCCAACCATATACTTTTGAACTCTCCCCAGATTTCAAGGTCGCTTCTCGAATCATGATAAGAGCATCTGTATAGCCATTCATCTTTGAGGCGGGGACAAAGCATGCTGGATTCGGCAACGACAGTTGCATCAGTGACTGCTACCATTTTTTCTTGTTTTCCTTTTGGCAAAAAAAATCCATTCTGGAGAGGCTTTTAAATTGTTTCAAGCATCCTATTAAAGAACAATAGCAGTATCAACGGAAACAATAATCAAGACTCTGAATACCTTTTTTCAAAAAAATATTTGAATCTCGCAAAACGAAATGTACAATAGATTGATTATAATATTCGGCGTTTCTGGTAGTGGAAAAACAACTGTAGGAAGCGAATTATCCAGGCGTATTTCAGCTACATTTGTAGACGCGGATGACTTTCACTCTCCAGAGAATAAACAAAAGATGATTAACCGAATCCCCCTTCAGGATGAAGACAGGTTCCCATGGCTATCGGCGATAATAACGCATTTGAAGGCATTACAAGGCACTGTGGTATTAGCATGCTCTTGCTTGAAAAAGAAATACCGAGAATTGTTCAAGGGTGCGATATTTGTTTACTTGAAGGTCGATAGAGAAACCCTCTTACATCGATTAGAAAATAGGAGCCATTTCTTTAAAAAGGAAATGCTGGATTCGCAGCTGCAAGATCTGGAAGAGCCGCACTCGGAGAATGTGATTTTGTTTAACGGGATGGATGATCTTGTCGCTCAGCTGAATTCAATACAATAAAGCTCCATTTAAACGAAACTTAAACCGGCTTCAATGGTTGAATTGGATCTGTTTTACGCGAATGCAAAAGTAAATTAGTCGTAGTATCCTTGTATGCTCACGCTACGAATACCTTCCTAACAATATGATGCACGTGACTTTGGCTTATTTTTCTTTTGAAAAAAATCAAAAAAAAGTTTCAAAAAAATGTTTGACAGAGACAACAGAAGGGATGACAGAAGAGACGACCGCAGAGACGACAGAAGAGATAGGGATGACAGAAGAGACTTCCGAAGAGATGACCGCTCTTATGGAAGAGACTCTCGCCGTGATTTCGGAAATAGCTACGACAGAAACCGAGACTCTCGCAATGACCGCTCCTCTTTTAACTCTCGCAACAACACTGGCTTTGGAGGAAAACAATCAAACTTGGGTGAAAACTTGACCAAAGTCGACTGGTCTAATGTCAAGCTATTGGAGTTTGAAAAGAATTTTTATATGGAGCATCCCGATGTCACCGCTAGATCTGATCAAGAAGTTGAGGCTTACAGAAGAAAACATGAAATGAATGTATTTGGAAGAGATGTTCCAAAACCAGTAATGACATTTGAAGAAGCTTCATTCCCAAAATACGTATTGCAAGAAGTGCAATCACTTGGATTCCAAACTCCAACTGCTATTCAATCTCAAGGCTGGCCTATGGCACTCAGCGGTAGAGATGTTGTTGGTATTGCATCCACTGGATCTGGAAAAACTCTGGCATTTATTTTGCCTGCTATTGTTCATATTAATGCGCAACCGCTATTGTCGCCTGGAGATGGACCTATCGTGTTGATTCTAGCACCTACCAGAGAATTAGCTTTGCAAATTCAAGTAGAGTGCAACAAATTCGGTGCTTCATCAAGAATCAAAAACACCTGCCTGTATGGAGGTGTTTCAAAAGGACCTCAAATTAGAGATTTACAACGCGGTGCTGAAATCGTAATTGCAACTCCTGGAAGATTGATTGATCTATTGTCTATGGGTGTTACAAATTTGCGAAGAGTTACTTATTTGGTAATGGATGAAGCAGATAGAATGTTGGACATGGGTTTTGAACAGCAAATTAGAGCCATCGTTGATCAAATTCGTCCAGATCGTCAAACTTTAATGTGGTCTGCTACCTGGCCCAAAGAAGTACAGTCATTGGCTAGAGATTATCAAAAAGAATTCATCCAAGTAAATGTTGGATCTTTGGAGCTGTCTGCCAGTCACACAATTACTCAAAAGGTAGAAATTGTCGCAGAATCAGAAAAAACTAGAAGGTACTTGTGTACTGATTGTAGAACTAGGGATATCTTGTCTAATATGGATCCAAAGGCTAAAGTTATTATTTTTACTGCTACTAAAAAGAATGCAGATTCGCTAACTAGGGATTTGAGAAATGATGGGTTCCCAGCATTAGCCTTGCACGGAGACAAGAAGCAAAATGAAAGAGATTGGGTCATGAATGAATTCAAATCTGGACGAAATAATGTTTTGATTGCTACAGATGTTGCTGCCAGAGGATTAGGTAGGTAAAAGGTAAGGTTGTGAGTGAAAAATTTATCGATTTATGCAAGATATCTTTGCACAGCAGACTTGTGCCTTTTGTTTGAATTAATTGAAATGTAAAATATTTTTGATTATCAAATAAAAGAGATGTCTACATTTTTTGCTTTCAACCTTCTTGAACAGATTAACCTCAGATGTCAAGGATATCAAGGTCGTTATAAACTATGATTTCCCAAATAATATTGAAGACTATGTCCATCGTATTGGTCGTACTGGAAGAGCAAAGTACAATTTCGCTAACATAGAACCACTGGAACTGCTTATACATTCTTTACTTTGGACAACCACAAGCAAGCAAGAGACTTGGTTGGAATCATGGATGAAGCCAAGCAAGATGTTGACCCTAAATTGCGAGATATGGCTCGGTCAAGCTCTGGTGGAGCAAGAAGACCTTGGAGAGGAGGCAGCTCTGGAAGAGGTGGTGGTTATCGTGGTGGATACAACAGTGGGAGATATCAACCATACAATTAATAAACACGAATTGCTTTGTAATTAATTTATTTTCTTTTAGATAACGAAGTAACACCTCTAATTTCGTAAAACAATGAAAATTCATCCGTCTAGCATTAAATAAATTTACCTCTATTAACAGCATAGCCATACAAGATTTACCCTGAACAGTTGGCCTGTAAGAAAGTAAAATCAGGTTGTCTCCTTCCTTTTGCTCACAATCCGGAACCAATACCCCTTCAGTTGATCCAATCGAAATCTCTCCATTAGCACTTCGATAGAAAGAAGCAGTATACTTTAGCTGCTTTGTATACGGATTCTTTAATGCAAAGGCGATAGTATTTGTCTTTCCTACCACACCCTGAATAATTATTGTATCGTCAATTGGAGGAGGGCTAGCGGATAATCTTACTGGATACTTCCATACACAACCATTGAGCAAGTGTGTAAACACGACTTCAAGATACATTTCCAGTGGTTTGAAAGGGGTGAATTCATTCTTGATTAATATAAGATTACCAATATCTTTAGATTCAAAGAGCCTCGTTCAACAGCGAACGATTCAAGTATTCGAATGTTGAAAGACTTTTTGGCTCCTTGGTCCCCGACTACTGTACAGTTTATGATGGAATCATAGGGGACAGCAAGAGACTTGCCGATCTCTCCAGTTGGAAAGTCATCACCCATCCCCGATAGTTGCACTTCAGTGATAATTTCTTGAACTTCTCTTGCCCGGTATTTAATGGTTAGCGGAACCGTTAAAAGATTCATGACTGGTACACCACTAATTGGATAGGTCCAAACCAAATTGTCTGTTGATTCCACTTTGATTGTAGCCATTTGTCGAGTCATTCGACTAGGCTTGAACACCACTTGAATTGAAAGAGACTCTAGCCCTTGCAAGAATTTCGTTTTTGAATTCGTTACAAGAGTAAAATCAGTGCTACTGCCTTGCTCTAGCTTTATCGAGATCGGCATAGCTGTTAAGAGTGGATTTTCAAAATTCAATACAGTATTTTTGACCTCTCCCATTGGGCATTCGATGACTATTTCTTCCATAATTGGTGGTTTCAACCCAGCTCCCTATAGTTAATTGGACTTTACGTTCAACAAATATGTTATTTTTCCCAGCTTTGGATTGGAAACTTCAAATTTCCCTTCTACAGCTTGGTCTATCGAGCTGGGCCAAAAGATTATCTGAAGTTTAGACTTTTCTTTTGGTTCAATTGAGAATTTTGTGGCAGATTCTTGTGCCCTATTAATTGTGCGATTTCCATCTATTGGCGGCATAAAGAACTGGAAATTCTGGGGATGTGAATTGCTTATTATAATATCCAACTCTTCATTAAGCGGGTTTTCAACTTCGATTATAGTGCTCTAGCATTAGCAATAGCATACGTTATACTTTCCAAGAGGACATGCTACTGGTGTTAAAGTCACGGGAGGTGCTTCAACAGCAGTCAAGTCCAATGCATACCAGAATTCACCATACACCGGATTAAAGAATTTGATGGCTCCAACCTCGGAAATTGGCACCACTATGGTTAAACTATCAGTACTTGGAGAATACTGTAGTGTATAGATATAATCTTGTTTTGGTGGAATGGTTATCGCACTTGAACCTTTGAGGGAGCTTCCAGTATAGTATACATCGTAGGTAATAGATTCTTCTGCTAATGGATTGACGATTTTGATATCTACCGTTGCTGTTTTTCTAACTTCACTGTTGATTTTAATTTTGTATTCAGGAGGAGGAGGGTTAATTGACAAATTAATTGCATACCATAAATACGAGTCATCCGCTTTGTTCAAGAATTTTATAAACCTGGTAAATTTTCCTGAAACTAGAGGGAGTATTTTCAACTGATATTTGGTTGATTTACCAGGCAATATTTTGACAGTTTTCTTTGCGTTGGAAATTGGTAAATCAGTGACAACCTCATATACCTGCTCCTCTTCGGTGGAATTTGCCAGATTAATTGGATGTTCAAACTAGTTTAGCTAAAGAAAATACCAATACTCTTGCATCACATTTAAATTCCAAAGTATCTTCAGGGTCTGGGTCCGTTGCTATGCCTTTCAAGATATATGTGTATTTTTGAGTAGTGTGCATATTGGTTAGAATAAGTTGCCCAGATACTTCGCACTTTTTTGTTGGCTGGAAAGCAATTGGGTAGTTGGTAATTATTCCTGCTTTGGCATTTATGGAAAACGGACAGGTAAAGAAGGGTCCTTGCAGAGAAGCTTTGATTGACCAATCTTCGTTTGAAGTATTGACGATTGGAATATCTTGCACTATCATTTGCTTTGCTTTGATATTAAATTCTAGCTCGGCAATCGAACCTTCTGATCTCGCCATTCCATTAATGACATAAACTCTCACATCCGAAAATTCCGTACAGTTCAAAACTATCTTGCATAGATATTTTCCAGGAGCCTAGGTTAGTATAGAGTACCTTTGGTTGAAAAGTAATTGGAATTTCGGTGAATATCTGATCTATGGCAGATTTATCTTTGGAATCTGGTGCTGGCTTGATGGTGATCTCAGAAGGGCCTTTGAAATATGGAGATGAGTATTCGATTTTGTATTTTAGGGGTATTTTTGGAAGTTGGTAGGTATCTCGGTCAATTCCGCCGGTCGATCTGAGTCTATCTTTAATAGATCGGCTTTTGTTTAGTAAGTTTCTAAATGCATAATTCGCTGCCATATACGCATTCAATGCCTTGTCTCTGTTTGGATTGCTTGGAATAATTCGCAACGTCTTTTCAAATGGACTGTTGGATTTGCAACTCCAATTACAAATTTCTACAGGATTTGGTGGGTACGACTGACCTTCAATCTTGTATACAAATTCTCCTACGTCTGGATCATTGAACAAAATGGTACATTCGTGCAGACCCTCCTAAGGTTAGAATAAAATACATCGAAAGGCAAATAGCTGACCTCCATCACCGATGATTCCAGTGCTCTAATTGCAAGTGTTTCCGAGTTTGAACAGAAAGCTGGAGGATTATGCGAATCATGCCTCACCGAAAATTCGTCGTGTTCCTTGTTTGATTTCTCAATTAGTATAGGATTACCTTTTTTTGTCTGATTTGAATGCCAAACTTTCCATCATAGTTGAATCTATTTTTTACTTGGAATTTAATTTGGGCTGCAGGGCATCCGTAAATAGCAGCACCAACTTTCAAAACTTCGATCGGATTTATAGTATCAATAGCACATCCCAAATTAAAAACCATTATTGAAGAGTTGCTCAATCCCATGTGTTTGCTCTTGATGGTGAGTATCGCTTCCACTCTATGCGAAAATCTACTAACAAAATCTACACCAAATTGAATGGAGGATTTAGGCGGAAGTGAAAAGGTGGTCTCTTTTACAGAATACTCCTGAGCGCCTGTTATTTGAGCTGTGTAAATTAACGGTTTCGATCCTGAGTTTGAAATTTCAATTGTTTTAGACAGTTTTTCGTGAAGTGCTCCAACAAACTCAATGGAATTTTTAGGAATAAAGCTAGGCAACGTTTGATGCAAGAATGAAAGTAGCAGTAGAATGTCCAATTTACTGCCATTGTAGATTTGTGACGGAAGGAGGTTAGCAATATGACTTGAGCCATATATTTCCTTTAAAGCAGCGACAACCATTTTGGCGTTTTCAATCTTTTGATCTTTGGAAGTTGGATGAGTTGAAAAGTTTGCAAATATATCCTGAACCCTGTTTATGTGAGCTAAAATTAAATTTGCGATTGCAATTGAGTCTTGAAAATCAGTCGCAAAGTTTGTAAGCTGCCTCTTTATATTCAATCTCTATCAATTAGTAACATAATTTACCTTTTCGAGGTAAGTTGTTGCCCACTGAAGTAACACTATTTCTGTGTAGCCATAAAAGTTGCTGTTCTTGTAGATCATGTCTTCTGATGAATCAACTTCGGGGAAATTGTGGCTCTTTGAATGATCCGGTTTAACGGATTGGAATAAAAATACTTTGGCAATTTGAAGAAGCAATGTACACCATGCTTCCTTGGATAATAATGCATAGTTTGATGCACTTTCAGGAGGAGAGTGAACTACATATTCTGATTTCTTGAATAACCGCTAATTTAAATACCGTTTACCGAGTTCTGCATTGATAGCGCTACAAATCTTTGATAATCAGAGTGTGATAGTAGATATTCAGCTTTTATGCCGCTCAACATTGCTCCATGCGAGATTAAAAATAATACAATTTCTTGGAAATGACGATAGGTATTTTTGATTATTTCGTCTGGTGTTGTGTCTATGTTAAGAGTAATGTACTGATTTTTAACACTGGGCTCAGTCCCGGAATCTTCTTTCCTGTCAACGAATGAAGCAAGTTATCAATTGCTTTACCGCTGGTGGCAATCAAGTTGTCTGGGAATGGCTTGTCCTCCTAAATATAAGTAAAAATTACAAGCTGTAGACCAATATGATCTTGTAACCAAAATAGCAGTGTGTTTGCCGTATCCGTCAAAAAATGCTCTGCTTCCAAGATTTTATTTTGATTTGAAATAGGAATACCAATTGGGGTTCTTGGAATTATTTCTGAATTCAAAATCTTTGCTCTTTTTTGTTGATCGTTCAATCCCAAGTCGGTTTCGGGCGATTCAATTTTGTAACCCCAGGAATCGTTCAAATTGACGAATTTGATTTCTGGCTGATGCATCCACATGTAGGTCATGTTGGTCAAAATTGAAGTGCATGACGTTCCATGAATAGGCAGGTAAAATCTATTTCCTTCGGAATCCAAGAATGGAATCCTCACGGTAAAGCTAACTGGCTTTGCTGGTGTTGTGCTATTTGTAAACTTGACCAAGCAAGTAAGCTTTTCGCCGTCAGGTTTCAATATTTTACCCTCAGGAAATACCACTTCGAAATTCAATCCCGGTTTGGTTATTTCACTTGGAAACTGTGGTATAATTTCCCCTCTTTCGCACCCCATATTTATAATTGAAAAGATTACAGAGCTTTCAATACCATGCGGTACAATTGGAAGGTAGATCTCGGGAGGTGAAAATGTAACTGTTGGATTGGCTGCTGATCCCAATAGCTTAACCGGGATTGAGGAGTCGATGTTCATATACTTTATACCAATATTTAGTTTGGTCTCAAAAACTCCAGTTTTGAATGGGCTAAACGTTACATTCAACTTTTGAGTTTTACCCACACCGAGATTTCCTTTGGTTGGCTCCACTGAGAAAATTCCAGTATCGTTCATAGATATTTGGCATACGAAATCTACTGGTTCTTCAGACACATTAGTAAGAGTGAGTTGAGAAATAATTGGAATTTCGTGTCCCGATTTAACTGGTTGAATGTGCATTATCTTCTCTTTAAACACAATGGATTTTGAAGATATTTGGATTGGTGAATTGATACCGCTACATTCAATGGGGATATGCACTATGCCTGATATCAATGAAACCATTTGAGAAACAACAATGCCAGGCTGGGTCGCACAGCCAAGCATGTGCCCAGAAATGGCACCAGAGTAATTTCCGATAGATGTAGGAGCATAAATAATATCAACAACAAATCGATCTCCTGGGTTGGAATCCAATACAAAATATCGGCCTAAAGTTAATACATTTTACTTTCGCTTCCTGAGACACCTTTGACTTGCTTTAATTTTTTTTGATCGATAATCACGAGTCTACCTTGTGTTTTGTCATTCACACTTGTGTTGGAAGACCTAGATCTTGAATCGCTAGATCCAGCAGACATCAATCGCGCTTTTGGATTCGCAGATCCAGTTCTTGGTCTTTCGTCACGGCACACCATTGAGAATTCTTTGAATGGTGTAAAATCAAAGATGAGGCGTCCAAATACACTACCTCGGTTATGAATTTGCAAGGAGACACAACTGCTTGAATCAATAACCACATCGGAGGCAATACTACTTCCTATTTGGGAGATTTCAATTGATGGCTTTCGCCCTTCATATTTAATAGGCACTTTATACGATTTACCACCGCCAATAACTTGGAAAATAACTGCATCTTCAAAAACACCTGCATTTTGAGGGGATACAACGATTTGGATTTCTAAAACTTGTCCTTCCCTTACCAATCCAGTGTGAGGTTTAATTTCGACTTCATTAGGTCTTTCAGCAGCATATGCACAGTATACAAAAGGAGAAGATCCGTTGTTTTTGAACTTGATTAATCTCGAACCGGTTATTGGATTCTTGGTCGTATAATTTCTAGAAAGATAGGTTAAAGAGGTATCATAGAACACTTCTGGATCGTCCTTTGAGGAAACAGGCATCAAACCAATCTCAAGCGGACCCTGTTTGGTGTTTACCATCATTTGGCATTCAGATGGTTGGCATTCACCGTGGAACTGAACTACCTCTTCCGATATCAAGCTATTCTTGCTTTCAAAATTGTCATAGACTTTGAAATCGAATAGCTTTTCCGAAACAACTTTTGTACCAGGTATGTACCTAGCAGTTACTGTAACTGAAGATTTTGGCGGTACAGCTCCCGATAACGGAGAAACTTCAAAAAATCCTTCATTTTGCAAAGTTTTTTCAGGAATATCCACGTTAATGTTTGAAAGATCCTGCGGAGATAGTTTAAAGTGTCCTTCAAAGTTACCAGGGTTTGTAATTGAAATATTTGCAGTTGCTGTTGGGACTTTGAAAGTTTTCTTTTGAATAGTTCTTTCAATGAAATGGTCAGCAACCGCTCCTTCCCTGGAATCAAAGTTTGCCTGATAATCTGAGGCTGTAATCGCGATATTTAACTTTTGAGTGCTGCAGACCAACCTTACAGGAACTATCTTGGCTTTAACTGGAATTTGGTGTATATATCTTTTGTTGATGATATAATTAATTGTTCCGTGGAAATTCATTGGGGTGTTTGAATTCAGCTTTAATTCAAAACCTCCAGCTGTCATTGCACCTAAATTTATATACTGAGGGGAGAATGTCAAAGTTTTCATCATCTTTCCATCAGTACTATTCTCGGAAACAATTGCAATTGAAATATGGACAGGGGATTTGGAAGGAGAACCGTTTAGAAAGTTGAGAGGCAATTTGTTTACTGAATGCACTGTCACTTCTCCGAAATCAATCTTATCGGTAGAAGAGTAAATGTAATCTAAATCAGTTGTAGAAAGTATTCGTTCTACCCAGTTAGGAGGAAAGTGCGATTCATTTAAAGGATGTGGTTTAATTACGCTTGGGCTTTCCAAAAGTTCATACAATGGAAGCAAAGCTTTTTGAAATTTGCTTTTTGATTTGCCTGCTTTGGTAAAAAACAAGTCTTGGTCTGAGCTTTGACTTAAAAGTTCGATAGGCTCTGGTGGTATTAATCCATTTTGTTCATCTTCAACGTTTGATCGCAATAGCTCGTCATCCATGTGATCGCTTGGATTAATAACCGTCTTTAGAGAATGTATCTGAGATTGATTGCGTTCATTTACTGTTCCAACTCTTCGAATGTAATCAATGTACTTTTGTTTGTGATTCTTCTTTTCAACCCATTCCATGTTTTCCCTTGGTGCCCTATTAATTTTACGGAGAGAGTCTAAAGTAAATGCAAGCTTACCTTTATCGACGTTGTTTTCTCGTTGCTCGTTTCCTTGTGATGATGGTAAGCATGATCCAATGAGAACAAGAGGTAATTTACTCAACACACTGGAATCTAATTTTCTCTGTAATCCATTCTGCGCTTCAAATTTGATAGCAGGAGTAATCACACAATTGACTCTGGTTTGGAAATGGCCATACTGGTTAGGTCGAAATTTGACGTCAATTTCAAGACTTTCTCCAGGTTTTAGCTCTCCAGATTTTGGATTGAGCTCGAATTGAGCAACAGTATCAAATTCAAAAGATACCCCGATGCTTGGATTGCTGTTTTGTACAGTAACTGTTTTGGTTTGGGATTCCTTTTGGTTACAATTTCTGAAAGCAATCATAGATTTCGACAAATCAACTTGAAAAGGTAATGCAGTTCCATTTAAAGCGATATCAAAAGGTTTATCCTGCTTATCTGCTGTATCAATCTTACCCTCCTCTATGATCTGTAATTGCATCGTCAAATTGTAAACTTTGGATTCAGGAATTTTCATTTCACTTTTGAAACCAGTTAATTTTGGCTCTTGACGGGGATAAAATGCAAATTTAACCACTACAGTTTCATTTGGACCTAAAACCCCTTCGTTTGGGCTGACTGAGATTGGTGTTTTGCGGTATTGTATTGGTTGAGTATTTGCCATGGATTTATATTTCAAAACATCTGGAACGTTTGCTGCTGTCTGTTCGCTTTGGGTTATCGCCCATCTCTGATTAATATTTGTTTGATTTTCTATTTTGACTGGAAAATATGCCACTTGCTCAAAGAAAATTGATCCAAAGCACAAAGGGTTCCCATTCAGAATATCATTGCCACTCAAGTCTGTCAGTTTCACTTTGTTATCAATCACATCCGCAGTTACATGGAAAAATTGGGCCTCCTGCTGTGATTTTGGCTTGACACTTTGCGCTGGTGACAGAATTTGATTCTCAATTCGAACTTTGATTTTGGATTCAACTTTTCCAGGCTTTATAGGGAGAAATTCCACTTGCAAATCGATAAACGATTTTTCCAAATTTGAGTTTTCGCCTTCCAACTTGAATACAGGATTTACGATTCGAATTGGCGAATTCTGGTCTATTTCGCAACTGATATGCGCAATACGGTGCCCAGTGTTCTTTATCCTTAGAGTCTTGGATAGCCAACCACTCTTCACACCATTGTACAAGTTTTGATTTTTCAGCAAATCCGTTGACCCATAGTAGCCAGATTCTTTGATAGTTTTTTGAACTGAATTCAATTGCTGTAATGCGACTGGGTTGAAAATTACTGTTCCAAAATCCAACTTTTCTTTGAATTCTAATTTACTGCTTAACGGATAAGCCTCCATTGCAATAGTCAAGTTTGGTTCGCCTTGAATGATCAAATCCAATTTGTCCAGATACAATCTAGCATCTGTAACCCCTTTACCCTTTGCAACTGGTGCCCGGAACACTATGTGGATTCTCTTTTCCAGTCCAGGAGAAATCATGAATTCATTCAAATCTGTATCTTTTGCCAATTCAAAGTATTTTGTAGATGTTGATGATAACGAAATATACTTTACTTGCTTGGAGAAGTTTTGAATCAAGAAAGATGCTTCGTGGGTCTGCCCGGGAATATAGTTATGAATTGTAATCTTGGAAGGACTAAGCTTGACGTTCATATATTTTTCCAACAGTGGCTTTCTTGACAGCGCCTTGACTGATTGATAGCTTGCTGTCGACAATCCTGTAAAGAATGTTGGACGTGTTCCTTCAGACGGTCTCGTTGGGTCCCTTCGCACTGCTCGAGGAATAGCATCGTTTTTCGATATCTCATTTCCTGTATCTACTATTTTTGCTTTTGAGGTGAGTACGTCCAATGAATTCAGCATTAGCGACGTGTAAACTTTTCAAGTTTTTCAGGTGACGTCAAAGACCATCGAGTATATAGGCATGATTACTTGCAAAGTAGCTCGCTGAGCGAATATCATGGATTGAGTCATTTCGTGCTCACTCTCACCGCGGCATCTTTAGCCATTGCCGGCAATGCATTCCCTCTCGCATACGCTTTAGCCTCAAAGAGGAACGAGAATTTCTTTTGAGTTTCATTATCGTTTGATTTGTATTGGCAAGTTATCATAGCCAAATTTCGCAGCCACCAAAACAAAACTTTGAAAAAAGTTCTCGAAACGGAAGCAATCCCCAAAGTAACAAAGTAGATAACAGAGTAGAAAGACAAAGATGCCTCCACCACCGCCAGCACCGCCGCCAGCACCTATGGTCTCATCAGCTCCACCAGCTGCTCAGCCAAGTGCTCTTTTAAAATCTATTCAGAAAGGAGCCAAATTAAAGAAAGTAGAGACGAATGACAGAAGTGCTCCTGTCGTTGATGGTAATAATTATCTTAACGTTAGGTATTTATATCTAATAAGTAGCGGGAAAAGGAAACAGCATTCGCCCCACACCGTCACCAATGTCACTGCCAGGAAGAACATCACAGGGTAGCAGAAATGATGCGCCAGCAGCACCACAATTAGGAGGATTATTTGCCGGAGGAATGCCAAAATTAAAATCTACTGGAAATTCGATTTCGCATGGTATCTTTTTTTAATGCAAGATATTTCACACAAGGATGCTCCACCACCAGTGGCAAGAAATAGAGCGCCTTCTTTCAATCAACCTGCTAACCCTGTCCCTTCATTTAATGCCAGACCAAATCCTCCGGTGCCTGCAAGCAGACCGAACCCTACTCCTCCTACACCAGCATTTAAACCTACACCCTCTCCTCCTCAACCTGGGGTACCGCCTGCTGTAGTACCAAGAGACCCTCCACCAGTGGCAGCTAGAGATCCTCCGGCAGTTGCGTCAAGGAACTTCCACCCAGTCCCATCTCGAGACCCTCCTCCTGTTGCTGCTAGGGATCCGCCACCAGTTGCTGCGAGAGATCCCCCTCCAGTTGGTACTAGGTCCACGCTTCAGCCTCCTGCGAAACCTTCATTGCCAAGCTCTCCAAATCATTCTCCTAGATCATCGATTCAAGACATTTCAAAACCAAACTTTTCTGTAACTAGCAATTCGTCGAAAACTATAACGGAAGGCAGATGGACTTTTCAAACAGATATTCCGCTACCAAGACAATTTCCTTCTGGAGATCCTCCAGTTACAAGTGGCATACAAGGAAAGGCACGGCCTCCACCGCCTCCACCAAGTAGAAATAGTGTAAGGAAAGCTCCTCCAGTTCCAGCACCGCGTTAGTAGTGCTGTATAGTATATTCTAGGTAAATAAAATAAATAGCAATACTTGTACCAGTAACATTATGATTCTAAACAATAATCATTGTAGCTGTTTATTAAACCAATCTAAATTTCCAGGAAGAGTAACTTCCAAAAGGTAAGCGCTTCCTTCCAACACAAAGTCAGTATTCCTTGGAATTGCACAGCAGTCATCCACATGAAGCTTTTGATCAAACTCTTTCGATTGGATTTCAATGAAGCCATCCAGTACATATAGAAACAACATTTCTCCATTGTGATTGCAGAATAACTTGGAATTGATCTTTAGTTTTCGAAGCCCTACAACTTTTGAGGCTTCATACAATCCAGAATCCTTGACCACAACCCCACCAGCATCACACCAAGGTGCTCTAGCATCCTGGTGGTGAGTAAATCTTTGGGTGCCAAACGTTCTGGAAGGATTAAAACCATTTGGAAGATTCATTTCCAAGTCGCCGAAAGTAGCATGACAGGCAGGTCCACCTACCTCTATAACTTGCAATCCTTCGTTGCCAACATTCAATACTTGATGTCTGATTAATGGTGGTTGAAGAACACAATCTCCAGCTTGCATAATGAACGGCTCGCCTTGATCTTCATATACCAATTCCACACTTCCTTTGTAACAGTAAATCAATTGAAAGCGAATATCATGGTAGTGAGTATAATCCGGAACTGGCCCACCGTTTGGAATAGTAATATGCGAAGCGATTACAGCACCTCCCAGCCGAGAAGGAATCAAATCTCTGTACATCATTCCCGCTCTTCCTGCAGTCGCTTCATCTGAAGCCTTTGTAAATACATATTCACTTTTGGTTGGTGGAGGAGTGAATATTGGATGGTAAGGTTTAGAGTTCAATGTGAATGTAATGATATCAAATGGGCTGGTTAGCACCGCATCCTCTATTCCAAACAGCTCAAAGCTGAGGTTTGTGTTTGATTTTTCAATTACTAATTTTAAAGCCAGACCATGCCCAACGACCAATGCGGTGGTTGGGTAGTCGGCAGGATAGATTACTTTTACTCTAAATGATAGCTGAGAGTGCCCAGTTATCCAGTCAAACAATTGATCGAATGTTGCTTTGTCCTTGCAAGCTACCACTGTGTGAGGCTGTTCATTTTCGGTCATGATTTTTCCACTTGCAAAATGAATTAATGACTTGCGGTTACACAAGCTACAATGGCATAAATCTGTCTTGCATATTAGAATGGGTTGGTAAATCAAATTTACGCGTTTCAATTTTTCAATAAAATGCTTTCAGTTAGAGACCAAGGAGTAGAGAAAGATCAGTCAAATCTTCCTACAATTGCATTTAATATCTCTAAAAGAGAACTGTACACTCCAAGTAACGGATTTAAAACCCTGCAACGTCGTTTAAGGGGTCAATTTAAAGTCACTCTGTAACTGACACTAATAGTAGATTCAAGGAGGATATGACTCTTCCCAAATTAGTTGATGTAAATTTGATTGTATTTGGAGCACCAAGAGAAAAGTTTTCAACTGCAGAGGTATGCCTTGTTAACTGGAGTTTACAGCACTAAAAGGGTTCCTGGAACGCGGTGGTTCGATATTGTACATGACTGGAGAAGGAGGCGAATCAGCCTTCAACACCAACTTTAACTATTTGCTGGAGGAATATGGCATGGCGGTAAATCCAGGTAATTCTTGCTTACAAAGATGCCATTGCTAGAACTGTATATTACAAATACTTTCACCCAAAGGAAGTGTATGTCACACATGGAGTATTGAATAGAGAGTTTAATAGAGCTGCTGGAAAGAAAGTAGGGTCAGCGCCAGGCGACCCAATCTTATCTGAACACCATCACTTTGACCCAACGTAATCATCTTTAACGTAGTGCCTTGACATTTCTGTATCCTTTCGGAGCATCATTAAATGTTCAAAAGCCAGCGGTTCCAATATTATCTTCAGGGACCGTTTCCTACCCACTAAATAGACCGTTGGCTGGAGTTTATCAGATATCAAACAAAGGGGGAAAGTTGTTTGCGCTTGGTTCAGCTCAAATGTTTTCAGACACTTACATTGACAAGGAAGAGAATGGGAAATTGTTTGATGTGATTATACAGTTCCTAACAAAAGGTTGATACCATCTAATGTAGACACAATTATACTAAATTCAATTGATGCAAATGAACCAGATGTATGCGAAATTAATATTAGATTTCTGATTATCATTACCTGCCAGATACTGCAAAATTATCAGAAACTATTAGATCATGTTTACAAGAAAGTGAGGATCTGCCAAAAGATTTCACCACTTTATTCGACACAAAGTTATTCAAGTTTGATACTTCTTTGATCCCACAAGCCGTTCATTTGTATGGGGTACTTTTTGTTTAAAATAGCATCTTGGATTGAAACATGAGCCGTTGACTCTAATCCAACCACAATTCGAAACTCCTCTTCCACCTCTTGAACCAGCCGTATTTCCGCCAATACTGCAAGAAATACCGCCTCCAGCTTTGGATTTATTCGATTTGGATGAGCACTTTGCGAGCGAAAAGGCTAAACTTGCACAGCTTACAAACAAATGTACTGATGATGACTTGGAGTACTATATGAGAGAGTGCGGTCAGATTCTTGGTATCATGGAGAAATTAGAGCCTGGGAAACAAGATGCGAGACATGTATTGGACCATGTATTCAAGAGTATTGTTAATTGGAAGAAATTAAATCAAGTTTAATAAACTATAATAATTTATTTGGAAAGCCTTCTTTGAAGAATCGGTTGCTGATGGATTTGGTGTTGTACATCTTTTTTAGCCATCGCTTTGTGTCTTTGTATCCATCAACGATTTGCAATTCTAGTGTCTTTAGGTCGTGTGAAGGGAAATGGGTTTGGACTGGTGTATATTTAGTTATAGTTGGACAAATATCGGCTTCGTCTTTGTGCGGAGACACAGTGATCGTCAGGCCGTCTAAAGTTGGCATGTACTTTGAAAATGAGCCATTGATATAAAACGAATTCTTGAATTTGACTGGAGATTCATACACTATTGGCGTGTAGCACGAAGCCAATATCCCATCAACCAGTTCATCCTTTGAATTAAATTCATTGGTGCTATAATTTTCTAGCGATGCAAAATTCGTTAGTGAAACATATAATTTGTCCGTTTCTACTGTTTCTGGAATAATTTCATTCAGTTGATTTCTCCAGTTTTCTGACATTACTGAAATATATCCAAAAGGCCGTTTCGATAATTCAGAAACAAAGTTCATCAATATTAATTGTACGTGCTGTATATCTAGTTTCAGCGCGAGGATTGCTGCTACTATGGCTCCAGTTCCAGTGCCAATAAATAGACTTGAATGTAGAATATCTGGATTCATGCAATCAATCAAGCATTCAGCAACTCCTAATTGGTAAAAGAACAGCCAGTTGGTATCGCAAAATGAAAAGGAAATCGTATCTGTTTGAAATCCCGAAGGATATATATGATACTGCTTCAGTAGTTCCATATCCACACCCACTTTACTATGGGTATTGTGAATGAAACTGTGGAGTAATTCTGAAGTTATTGGTATCGAGTTAAGTGACATTTGAATCAATTCCAATATTTCATTCCGCACTTGGTATATATTTTTTGGCCGATGGTGGACTTGTGCTTTTGGGAGAATTCGTAACCGAGGGTCTACTACTGGTTGCAGATATAATTTCAGCTCCTCTATTGGAAGCGAATTGAAAATATGGACTGCTGGCTCTTCAAAAAATGAAATAATTTTGTCTGATATTCCAAGTGCTGTTTTTAATCCGTATCCTGTTAATGATAATGCATAGTAACTGCAGGTCGAAAATACAGTCATTTTTTAAAGTTGGAAAGTACATGTGGGTGAGCCACGAGAACAACAAATAACGTTTCGGATAAGTCATATGATAATTGACAAGAGGGTTCAGGTGATAAAGTATAACCCTATCTATAGTATTCAATAACCTTAATTATAGTATTCAATAACCTTAATTATAGTATTCAATAACCTTAATTATTGTGCAACTGCGGAGAAATTCTTAATAAGTGTTAATTCAATTTACATCAATTAAATGCTATGGTATCACTCATTGAACTTAATGCTCCGAGTGTTGGAATTTTTCCTGGCGAATCTCATATGTTTCCACTCCTCACCATCCTCGTCATAGTCATTATACACCATATATGTACCATATACGGATTCAACAAGATTGGGCAAAAGGTAGTTTTACTTTTATGCAGGTCTTCAACCTACAGCAGCACCTGTTCAACAGTAAATCCACAATCCAAATCCAAAAGTTAAAGTCAGAGTTATTAGCAACCCGAAAGGAACTTTTACAAACCAGCGCACAAGATGAATTTGCAAAATGGGCAAAATTGAAACGAAAGTTTGATAAGCTAACTGTTGAATACGATGAATGCGCCAAATCGATTGCTGGAAAGAAAGAAGTTACAGTTACATTTGTTTCGTGGGGGTTACCTGGCTTGTTGTGGGCATTTCAAATATTATTGTTGGTTATTTGGAGAGCAGAGCCTGTATTTTATATCCCTGAACAGTGGTTTGGTCCAATAACGAACTGGTTAAAATTCCCTTTTGCCCCAGAAGGTAATTGATCTTAATTCAGGTTCTGTTGGGGTGTTTTATTGGTGGTCAGCATTGAAAAGTGTATTGGATAGATCTACAGCTGCACTAACCTATTTAGAAGCCAAAAGAAAAGTCAAGCAAGACTAAATATATTATATTCGCTTGACTATTTATTTGTTGTAGCGCGCATGCTCAGCTGTGCCATGATATCATTGTTAATCCCCAAGTGCTTGACTGCAGGGGATGATTACTGAAAAAGCCCGCGTTGTCTAACTTTCAACTCGCATTTGGCTAGTAATGATGAGATAAGGGTTGTTTCAAGGGACCTATGGCAAAGTAATGCAATGAATCATCTTTAATATTTATCGATGCCAACAAATCTCTGTTAATTTCCTTTGTAATGGCTAAATTCTAAATACTAATCACATGAATAACACCAATGAAATTTAATATTTGCGGTTTGCATTGCGGATTGTCAACCTTCCAAATGCAAATACCACCCAAATATTGTGGCCTTCCCACCTTGTTGTGCGCCCCTTTGCTCTTTGAGAGCCCATCTTACCATAGCAAATGGGGTTATTCCACCAGTAAATAATATTGGAGAAAATCAATGGCAGCTGAATAATATATATATCTTGTTTATTTCGGAATAGTGCTCCTCTCCCTGCCTGTCAATGTAAAGTCAAATTTTTTGTATCCGAAACACATTTCCTAATTTGTACTTGGAAACTGCAGCAAAATTTATCCCACTAAAATTGAGACTAGTTGGCAGCAAAACTATGGGACAATCTAGACATCTTGAAATCTTGCATAAACATTCTTGTAAGAACACAAGAGTACAAGACGCTTGTGTAACCAGAGAAGCTCTGTTTCATCTTGAATATTTTTGCGCAGCATCAAAGTCTGGGCTCTGATCCAAATTCTCGAACCCCTCATAGCACAGCTGCTGGGCTTTATTTTGATATAAATAAGATCAACTCGAGACCTTTTCCCAGTACATGTCAAATCCCGATACGCTAAATCTAAGACACGCTGCACTCAACATCAAAAAGCCTCTGAATGCTTTCTTTAGATACAAAGCTGCTATGCGCGAAAAGATAATTCAACGGGCAGGCACACACAAGAATAGTGATTTGTCAAGGCTGGCAGCTCAAATGTGGAAAGAAGAACCACAACATGTCAAAGACCACTTTAACCGACTAACCCAACAAGCTTTTAACGAGCATAGACAAAAGTTCCCAGGTTACGTTTGGCCAAGCCGCTCTTCAAAATTTAAAAAGGCTATTCTAAAGTTGAAATTCGAATCTCAAACTCCTTCGCCTGAAGATCAAAATGCTGTTCCATTCGACTTTAAAGACTTTAAGACTGGGTTTACCCCAGAAATAGAAGAATGTCCTCCAATTTTGGAATACATTGACTACTCCTTGTCATCTTAATATATCATGTTAATAAACTATTTCTTATTTAAACAATCTTTTGGTTCTTGTCCCGCACGGTGGCGAAACCATATACTAATGATTACAGATTTGCTGCCTCAACCTGGGGGGTCAAAAGTGCAATTGTTTAGTTGTGTGAATGAAACAGGGAGACTGAATATCATAGTTGAACAAGCTACTATTGTACAAGAGTAGCCTAAAGTGCCCTTTCTACTGCTGCTTAATTCCACTAGCAGCTTTGGTTCCCATGGATGCACCTGCTTCAGGAAAGAAAAGGTTTGTGAGTTAATGAGAACAACTGCTCAATTATAATCAAGCAGCTGATAAACTTTTGATATTCAGGTCATACTTCTGCATTCCTTATTGAGAGGTCCCGATTTCAGCTGGAGCGGTTCCAAAAAGCGACTCTTCAATTTTCACCAAACTAAAATGTCCTGGAAGCGGAAGGAGATTCCAGACCACAATTTCGATTATATAGACGTGGACGATTTCGTTGACCACTCATTTGGCCGTAAACTTGCATATTCAACAGTCTTTTTTGGGACGCTAAAGGGTAGCTTTTAGTTAATACAGATTTTATGGTATATGGATTCGAATTAATCTCCATTGTTCTGTTGTTCTCTCTAAACTTTTCAGCAATTACTGGTTTCTTTCATGGGGACAAGGTTGACCTTAAATTGACTTCATTTGGTGGAGGAACCACAGGGAACAACACCAGAAGTGTAGTTGTTGACACCCTTGGTACCGCCCCAACATTCTTTATCATTTTGCTGTCGTTCCTTGTATCCTTTGGGCTGTTGGCTTTGGAATGGAAAAAGTCTTGGAAAGTTATTCAGTCTAGAGATATTTCATATGCATTTACATCAATAATTGCGTATAGATACTACTGCATTAGATCATACCCACACTACTGCTTCTTTAATCAAATCCAAAATTCAAGGAAAACGGTTGACATCTTGGCATTCTGGGTATTTTTCAAACTTCGTGGCTGGATGCGATTACTATTTGCTGAATTCCCTCGTCAGTTCTTATCAGCTTCCATTTTGTACTTTATCTGGGACAATGCCCTGCAAAGTCAGAAAGGAAACTTTGTATTCGCCATAGAGGCTTTATTTGATCCTAAACAAGGAGCTGGTGTGCCAAAGATTATGTATATTTCATTGCAATTAGTGACAGTGACGGTTTGGTCTTTTGGATTCATTACTTTATTGATTGCAGGATTCCTATACCTGATTCTACTTTGTTTCATACAGGGCAATTTGAAAGAATATTGCGTTCATAAAATTGACAAAAGGTATTTGTCTATTAACTCAGAATCGCAGAAATATTGAAAAAGAAATCCAAGAAAAGAATTCAAGACCTTCGACGTCAAGAAAGGGAGCGCATTCAAAACGGGTCGGAATATTCATCGGAAAATCAACCTACATTACCTACAATAGATTTTGAAGATGATCATTATGCACCTTCTGTCGGGCACAGTGAAGGGTATGCATCTACTGCACCATACGGAACAACTTCGGTGTACTATCCACCTCAATCTCAATATTCACCGCCATCTCAGTATGGTGCTTCTCAGTACAGCCTTCCAAATCAACGCTATCCGCAATATTCAGAGTACGATCAGCAGTACCAATATAATCAAAGAAGCCAACCGCCAGTCTATGCAGATCCCCGTCGGGCATATGCCGACGATGATGCATCAAGTTATCAGTCATCGCAAGACAGTAGAAGGAGAAACAATCAAAGACCAAGATATGATAATGGTACAGAGTACAGCAAATCCCAATACACCGGGTCACCAAATACTCCTCCATCAGGCAAAGCTAATCCAAATATTAAATACACTTCACCACCCCAGAAGGAGAGCGATCTTTGGGAAAGTTCTGATCCTTACAGTCAAGTTGGTAAAAGCGATTTTTCCAAAAGCTCTACACGAACACCAAATGATGCGTCTAAGCGTGCAAACCCAGCCAGGGACAACAGTCATTCCCCTGTAGATAGAGATGCAAACCGATCTCGCCAAAAATCTGACCCATACGATAGACCAAAAAGTCCAACAGCGAGACAGCCATCCGATCCATACGATAGACCCACAAGCCCGGCATCTAACCGGCAACGGGGAGAACAGACTAGGTCACCACCACCAAGTCGCCATCCATCTGATCCATTTGATAAACCAAAAGCCTCTCCAGGTCGACAAATATCTGAATCATTTGACACACCAAGAAGTGGGAGACAGGTAGCTCCTAAAGAAAGCAGAGATTCTTATTTTTCAGATGATACGTCC
The DNA here is from genome assembly GCA_027604185.1 of Boothiomyces macroporosus. Classification (NCBI taxonomy): domain Eukaryota; kingdom Fungi; phylum Chytridiomycota; class Chytridiomycetes; order Rhizophydiales; family Terramycetaceae; genus Boothiomyces; species Boothiomyces macroporosus. Next base: position 7,506 of record JADGKB010000104.1, on the reverse strand, counting down.
ATTCCAGACGCAAATGATTTGAAATGGAGAAAATAGATTTGAATAGAATGCTATCCAATAAATTGAAGTGTGTAACAAAATTAGTGTTTATAAATTAAATAAGAAACTATTCACATATTCCAAGAATCTTGAGTTGGATACCCATATCCTTGAGACGAACTTTGGTGTACTCTGGGAAGGATGGGAGGATTCATCATTGGGATACCGTGATCAATAGAGTACCCTCTATGCATTGGCGGCAAACTATTCTCTTTAGATATATGATTATTGGTGCTCATTGGCGATGTACGTCCGTTAGACTGCATCGGTGGCAAGCGATGTAGACTAGGTCTATTCTGCATTGGTGGAAGACCACTCTGTAGTATTCCATGCTGCAGGTGAGGCGAGCCTCCCGAATGCGAGGAAGACCTCCTGTCACTAGGATACAGTGGTGGTAGTACATTGGTATCCGCATTACTAACTTCATCGGAATCATTTGCATTGTTCATTCGTTCAACTGCTGCTAATTCTTCTGCTGATATTATTCCAAATGGCTCCATGATATGCCCGTCAGTTCTTCGCAGTTTCTCCTTTCTAGCTTTTGAATTCTTGCTTGGCCAAATAAACTATGTTAAGAACTGGTTACATCTGGGTATTTTCGGCGGTGTTCGTTTACTGCGTCAGCACTCTGTTTGTTAAAGTAGTCACGAATTTCTTTTGGTTCATTCCTCCACATTTCCCCTGCGACTTTGCTAACTATCGTCCCTTTAGTCGTGCCTGCCTGTCTAATAATCTCATCCTTCATTGCTGCCTTGTACCTTTAATTAGTATTGGTGTACCTAAAGAATGCATTCATGGGCTTCTTTACTTGATGCGCTCTACTATTATATTTAAGGGGTGGCGAATAGTTTTCCATTAGCTGGTCACACCTGATTTGTTGCTTTTATATTGTGCGAGGGGATGTCTTTTTAGCCTGAATTTGGACCGTTTCATCTGTTCATTTTTGGACGGTTTAATTATTAAAACACGAAAGTTGACCGCAAAGCGGTAGATGAAAATTGGATTAGAAATGCTGGCAAAAAGTTGTAATGGATGGGCGACATGATCTAACGATATAGACTAATCTCTCTTCTTTAACAATTTCAATTCATTCCATTTTGTGTAACCTTGTGAACTATTATCTAGTGTGGCTTGTATCGTAAAGAAACCCGAAGTTGGTTTATATCCCAATTTAGATGCTTATACCACTGTACTGATCAGCCGAGCTTGATCCCCGCTTCGCCTTGGAGATGAAAGTTTTCAATACGGAAATCGAGCAGAATCTACCAGGAATTCATCAAGGCTTGATTAAAACTTCAAACCAGCCAAAACATAGGCTGTGGAAGCTTTTTTCTCTTTGTGGGCTGTGTAACAAGCGGTGTTTCAAATTCCTTTTTACTTGGCCTAATACGAATATAGGCCGTAATTTACATGAATTTGATTGGCCAAATGCCCGCTGCAATTTAGGCGCTATTCCAAGCCAGTCTTTTAGTTTTCATTTAGGGGTTTGTTGCCTAAAGTCAAATGTTACAAGTCTTTAAGATAAGAGTGTACACAATTATCCCCAGGTGACAAGGTAACTGAACGAGTTGGTTTCGTACTGTCAAAGTGAAATGCCCTCCTTAAGACATTTTGAATCAAGCGGCCAAAGATAAGAATATTGCGGTGAATTGTTAATCTCTATCAGATGATTCCTTTTCAGTAGTGGATATTGCGGCACTTTGAAGCAAGACCATTCTGAAATAACTTGTGCTATAGAGCTCTAGTTGGTCAAGCTCGCTCACAAAACCTAACTGTATACCCACGAGGTCCAGTACCACACGAGTTCTTCGCATTAATAAAATCAACAGCAACAATCTCACTTGCACAAAACGATTTCAGAAAATAAATTAAGTTTATTGGTTTGCCGCTAATAAGCTCTGATTAATATATGCTTGGAAGCTAATATCATTTCGGGCTGGGGTCCATCCAGTCTTGAAAGATTCAAAGTCAAACTGCTTGTTTAGCCTTGCAGACATTGGAGCTGCAAATTCAAACTCAAGCTTGTTTTCATCTTTTGGAGTAAGAGGTTGGGCGAACTGGCGGGTAATATTGGTTTTGGTATTGAGGGAAAGAGCTGCTTGCTTGGCTTTAGCTTTTTGTTTGGCAATTTTGAACTTTTCAGATTTTGAGGGCCAAAGAAAGTCTGGATAGAGCTTGCGATGTTCCAAAAAAGCTTCTTCTGTCAATTTGTTAAAGTGAGCTCTAACTTCTGGTGTCTCCTCTGCCCACATTTGAGCTGCAATTCGACTAATAACACTGTTCTTGTTTGTTCCCGTTTGCTGCACAATCCTTTCTCTAACGTGAGCTTTATATCTAATGTTAGCGCTGTAGTACCGGAAAAACGAATTCATTGGCTTTTTAACTTCCGTACTGGTCTTTGACATGTTCACACTTTGAAAGCAGTGGATTTGATTTATACTCTCTAATTGAACTGAGCCAGTGTTTGAAAAGGCTGAATTGTTGGAGGTTTGACCAATTATGTTGCTCGATGGGCAATGAGCCCTCGTCTGCTTTGCCCCCCTAACAAATGATGCAACGCGAGTGTTTCAAGCCAGCCCAAAAAATTCAAAAGTAGATTCCTGCATCTAGATCAGAGGAAGAGTTTAATCGGCATTCTTTTAGCAGTAAATGCACGCGCTTATCTTGTTGCCGATATTTGACAGTTTAGAAAACCAAAAACTATGAAATTCACAGCCTGCAAGTGTGGTGTTTCACATTTTGCGGACAGGTTTCACTATTCAACTGCCTTTATTCATCAGTAGAGACCAAGATCTTGCCAATATTTCCATTAGCTTCCATGTGCAAGTGAGCATCCACAATGTTATTCCAACTGTATTCACGGTCAATGACAGGCTTTAGTTCGCCTGATACAATCCTTGGAAGTAATTCCTTTTCAAAGATTTCTTTTAATTGAGCTTGATATTCAACAGTGCGAGATCTTAGAGTTGATCCCGAGACTTGGATTCTCTTTCTCAAGAACGGAGATATATCTACTTCTGGCAGCTTGAAGCCGCCCATCAACCCTAAAATAACCATTCGGCCATCCATAGCAAGGGCTTCCATGTTGTTTTTCCAATAAGACGCTCCAATAAAGTCAAGGACAAAGTCAGCACCTCTACCAGTTTCTTTCAAAACTTGTTGACCAAATTCCGGAGTAGTTTTGTAGTTAATTCCGCTAGTAGCACCAAGTGATTTGCAATAAGCAATCTTTTCATCAGATCCAGCGGTCACAATGATATTTGCGCTACATTAGCAATTATTACGCCTTCAGATACTTTGCGATTTGAATGGCAGCAGTTCCTACTCCTGATGCACCAGCATGAATCAACACATTTTCATTTTCTTTGACTTTGCCAATATAAATTAGAGCCTGCAATGCAGTAAAGTATACTTCCGGAAGAGCCGCTGCTTCCTTGTAAGATAGACTTTGCGGGATATGCATAGCCATCTTTTCATTAATTGCAACGTATTCGGCATAAGCTCCTCCGTATACTAGTCCAAATACCCGATCACCGACTTTGAATTTAGAATTTGATGGGACGGTTACAACATCCCCAGAGAATTCAACACCAAGAATCGGAGATACATTTGGAGGAACAGGATATCTTCCATCCCGTTGTAGGATATCCATTCTGTTCAATCCAAAGTATTTGACTTTTACCAGCAATTCGTCAGCTTTAGGGACTACATCTGGCACTTGTCCAAGTTTCAAGAATGATGCGCTTCCTACATTAGAACAAGCTACCTGGCTGTTCAACAATAACTGCTTTCATTTTGGGAAAAACAGATTTTTCCATTTCGCAATATAGACTATCGGCCGATGAAAACGGAATTCGCATGCATATGCTACAAGAGATGTAACCAATAAAGAGTGTAAATGCCAGCATTTTTTTTGTTTTTTCAACATTGATGGAGATACCAGGATTTTACTATTGCCCAATTAAAAAGAAATATTTCAAAGATTCGCCGGAATTAAAGAGAAGGAGAAAAGAGGAGCAAGAAAACATTGAAGTGAAGAGGAAAAAGAATGTCGTCCGATCGGTGCCGATATTTGATAGGGAATTCGTTTCCGTTTCAAATCGTGTAATTATGGATTCAATTATAACAAAAATGACGATTCGCAACACCATTGAATTCCCAATAATCACTGATATTACCGCATTTCATTCCCTAGATTCTTGTTGTATCCTGGGAACGTACCGCTCTTGTTTATTCTACGACACAAACAAAAAAGATTCCAGAGTGTATAATTTCGACTCGCAAATCACTTCTATTCAGTCATTCAAATCAAATTCTGATTATATTTCAATATCTTCATTGGGCACTGGAATTGAATCTGGAAAGACTCGATTATATGTGAAAAGCAATGATTTGGAATTTTTGAATGAAATCGAATGTAGAAACGCTAGTCCCGTTTGGTGCAGTGATTTAAACAAAAAGATGGAAACCGTTTTGGGGTCCATTGGCAAGTACAGTATAATCGACTGGAACAGAGGTGTGATTATTGACTTTAAGATTCCCAAAAAGACTGATATACTGGCGATAAAGAACCAGAACGGATTAGTTTATACAGGCTGTAGAAATGGCAGCCTCTATATACTAGATTCAGGATACAAGCCCAAATACACTATTGAATGTGGGTCTCCTATAGCAAATCTTATAGTCAAGCAAAGGACAGTCTATTCATCTTTAATCAATGGTGAAATCCAAGAATGGGATATGCGAAATACAAAGAAAACCGTCAATACATTTCGTGCCAATAATCAAGTAAAGCCAATGCCAATCCAGCTTTCAGACGGGTACCTTTATGCGAGTTCGGACGATGGATATTTGAACTGCTGGAACACGCTCAACTATAGACAAATTTATAAAAAGAAATACAGCGAATCTGGAAATAACAGTTTTCTTCAATGGAGAAACAATCTATTTCTCGTTAGTGGCAAGACTTGCCAAGAATGGAAATGACGTTTGGTGTGAGATTCTTTCACCAAAATGTTTCTAGTACAGAAACTAGGATGGGAATTGTTGATATTTGCTGTTAAATTCATTTCCAGCCCTATTGACACAATTCGAATTCTACCGACGGAGCGATACTATGTTGCGAACCCGGACTGTATCAAATGCAAATAAAATGGAATTATGGTTTTATTTAATTACAGGCTTGCCAAATATCTTTGAATTGGTTCACAGTCTTCCAGCTCGGGAGTGAATCCAGTGCGGAAATCATTGAACCTTATTTCCATCCTGCTCTTTTCCTTCTTTTCCTTTTTCAATTTGGTTGATAGCTTTGAAGGCCAAACAAAATCGCTATGATCAAGAATAACTTACGGATATTTCTCTCGGTGTTCCAAGTAGGCCTTTTCGCTTTCTTTGGAGTATCGCAGTTTTGTTTCTGGTGATTCCTTGCTCCACAGTTCAGCTATTATACGAGAAATCTCATTGTTTTGTGTGACTCCGTATTCTTCAATCACTTTCTTGCGCATATCCTGCTTGTACCGGAAAAAGCTGTAATTAAACTCGGATTACCAGTTCATTGGCTTCTTGATTGGTTTTGGCTTTGGTTCCTTCTTTTTGATATGCATTTAGTAGTGTAAAAAAAAGCTGTTGAAAATTGCGGCATTAACGGATGATCACTGTTTCATTTTTTAATTAGATACTAAATTAAGAAATGCATAACATGAATAGGGGGTTGGTAATTTCGTAGAAATGCAGGATGCATGCATGCAGCCAGACCTGTAATCCTTTTCCATTGCCATGCCTGAGGTAATTCTGCAGGCTGTCAGCTCTAATACTAACCAATTCATTCTGGGAATTCCTTAACGCAAATCTTTAATGGAAATTCAATTATTTCCTTGGTTACATTTACATTGAGAACACGAAAAGTGCGAGCTTATGTTTCTCTATTGAGTGATCGAGAATGATAATATTTCGGAGCACACAGTTGTTGTGTCAACAGCAACCAAATAGTTATCAATAGGAGTCAAAACTATTTGCAAAACTCATTTTAATAACTCGCCATACAAGCTGTGACTTGAATGCCCTATGTAGAACAGCTGTACACTGCATTTGGGGAACATTTCATCTGCGGCCAAATGTGCGTCACTCTACTAGGCTCAAGCTCCTTAAATTTACATCTTTATGGTTCACTGAAATACTGTTCCCGAAGCAAGCTTACTTGCTTTTTGGGGTACTTGGAAATGGAGCCAAAGTTACCTGCAATACTGTTCACAAAATCCCATAGATTTCAAAATTTTGCAAAGAATTAAATTAAATAAATGTTTATTTCGGATTGATATAAGGGGAATCTATGGCATTTGATTGATATAAGGGGAATCTATGGCATTGATTGATATAATCCAGGATTGGTTCACATCTATCGATTGATGGTGTAAATCCAGTGGTAAATTTCAAGAATTGAGGATCAAACACAATAGCTTCGGATAAATCGACAGAGAGCTTGGGTTTTTCGTATGGAGATGGCCATATATAAGCAGGGTTTTTCCTTCTAAATTCAGTAAACTCCCGCTCAGTTTCTTTGGCATAGAAGAGCTTTACCTCTGGATCCTCTTCAGCCCACATATTTGCAGTTATGGAGGCAATTTCACTATTTTTTTGTACGTTGAATTCTTTGATTATCCTTTCACGAACTGCTCTCTTGTATCTAAAGAAAGCGTTCATTGGTCGCTTTGGAATACCTTTGTCTCTTTTCATGATTATCTGATTGACTAGAACGTTGCGCTTTATCTTTTTAATACCGCAAGGCTTTTTATAAGACCCTAATCAAAGAAAGCCTTATCTACCGTTTAACGAAACGGGATCAGTGTGGCACATTGTGATGTTGTGCTCCAACTGAAACCGCTCTAATAGCACAAACTCCACAATGTAGGAAATGAACTAATGGGGCGACAAATAATAGGCAACTTTAATGCTCAACTAAAAAAGGTAGTATTTTGGTTTTTGCGCGCAAAAGTGCCAATATAACTTAATTGCTTTTATTACTGGATTTTAAATATTCTACTATGCTTGGTGTTTGGTCAATTTCAGGTGTAAAGCCCGATTTGAAATCGGTAAAGTCTCGATTTTCAGGAATGCTAATAGTAATCTTGCTCGATTCTTGCTCTTCAAAGTCAATAAGTTGATCCTTGTCTCTGATTTCTTCAGAAAGCTTTGAGTAATGTAACTTTACTGATGGCTTTTCTTTAGTCCACAGCATCGATGCAATCTAGTGTTAAACGGCAAATCCCTTTGATATTTCGCTGTATTTGACCACGCCATACTCTTTCATTATCCTTTCTTTCATTTCTATGTCAAAAACATGGCAACCCTTCTTGTAAAGAAAAAAACTATGTTAATTGCATCTCACCTGTTCATTGGTTTCTTGGCTCTTCTTTTTGATACTGTACTTTGCAGCATCATGATATAAATCAGTTGAACAGTAAAAGCAGC
>JADGKB010000103.1:0-49165 GCA_027604185.1 Boothiomyces macroporosus | reverse complement strand
GGTAAGAAATTGCATCGCAGATTCATTGTGGCAAAAATGTGTAAAAAGATATGTTCCACACAATGGCAATAATGACTTTGACCAAGAAAGCAATACAACTATTTAACTTTTGTGTAATTCGGAATTATATTAGTGAAGTACAAAGTAGATCAGAAAGTCGTGCATTGAAAGCTGACCAAGTTTTGTTAAGCTAATATTATCAACATTCATTCATAGTCATGGATTTGACAGTTAGAATGAATGAATTCTTGAGGCTAAAAAGTAAATTGAAACTATTCAATATCTGTAAATACTCCAGAGCCAGAAAGTTTTGTTTATTTCAGTTAGTGCACATTCAGAATCGCCTTAAGTAGCGTACAAGGGCTAATTAGTATGTCTGAGATGAATTATTATCTAGATTCTTATTACTGAATTTCTTTTGAACAAAATCATGTCAGTATCCAACTAAGCATTAATGGATGTTAAAGTTCCAAGGACGAATCAGAGTCAACCTATTTGCCAAGTCCTACATTTACTCTATTAAACACGAACCACACATAGTCCAATTTTAATAGTAACTGCAAATATATCTGCATGAAACTTTATTTTTTTTGTCAAAAAATTATGAACGACTTGATATCAAAATACGAAAGAGAGCTAGCAGAAATAGAATACATGATGGAAAACAAGTCGTATTCTACTATTTATCTAGGCGAAGGTTATTTCGCTGACAATCTTTCACAGTCTGAAATTATTCAGTTTCTAAACAGAAGAAAGACATTTGTGCTTGGGCAACTCCATTCTCTCAACCCAGTAGTCGAAATCAAAGAGCCAGTAAACGAGTACCCACAAAAAGTAATTCATTATCAAATGGAAGAACCAAAAACAGTTAAAGTGGAATTGCAAGACTTTGAAAAGCAAATGTTACAGAGAATGTTGGAGTTGGAACAACAAGAAGAAATGGATAACCAAATAGAGATCTTATCTAGTGAAGAAGAAGATTTTAGTTTTAATCATGTTAAAATCGACAAGCGATTCAAAGATCTTACTCTGGATGAGGATTTGAATTCAAACGGTAGTAGTTCAACATTGAACCAAAATCCGGTTCCTGTAAAGTCAGCCATTAAAAAATCAGAAAAGAAAGTAAGATTCAGTGAACAAGACAGTATTAAAGAAATCCCATCCTTAGAAAAACCAAAACCAATCCAAAGAAATTCAGTAATGAAGCAATTGGTAGTTGAGAGAGTGTTTGATGAAGAAGAGGAAGATTTGACGCAGTTGGGAAGAGAGATATCCGTGGAATATAACCGCATGAAACAAAAACTATTGGATAGAAATCTATTATCGAATCCAGAAGACTCTTTCTCCGAATAAACTATTAAAACTGTACTTTATTCCTATTCTCCAAGACGTTTTTATACAACAATTCAATCTGTTTCAGCTGATCAATTGATTTATCAATATTCTCTAAACCACTGATTTGTGTCTGCAATTCAATCAAGTCTTTTTTAACTTTGGAGAGTTTGTTGAAGCTCTGGTTGTCTGTTAGTGATTCCATTAGTTCTACAAAAATGTTGTTTTCCAGATTCATGATTGAAAAAAAGACTTTATGCAACTAGAATATTAGAATTCTGTGCAAAGCACTAGTTTTCTTTGGTTAGAGAGGACTAATTACTTCTTTGGGTCAAAAGCAATTTAATGGATTATATTATGTCTCTGAGCATGATAGATATGCGCCTATCTTTTCGAATCAATTTCCCATCAATCTCTGCCTCTCTAGGAATCTCATGCGACAGGTCAAACCTAGTATCATCCTTTTGTATATATAAACAATTCTTTTCCAGCAATACTCTAAATACCTCCTGATTGTTCTTTTTAAATATCATGACACAATCGGAGAGCAAACATAATCCACATATAACTTTGCCAAAAGCATTAATATTATCCACATGTGCACTAATAACTCCGTCTTTATGTAAATCTAGAATATGCGGATGCTGATACTCTTTCCTTCCACTAAACAGAAAAGCTTCTCTTTTCATTCTATCCAACAATTCAGTATTTGGAAAATCTGAAAAAGTGCATTCTCTATAGCTGTTGATTACAGAATCAAAATGGTTTTGCTGATAGTTCCTACTGATTCTATTCAACTTGCGGTCGCATAATTTAACTAGCGAATCCGCTTCCCCATCACTTATAAAGTTTCTAATAATTTTCAAGTTTTTCAAATACTTCATTTTTTTCAAAATCTAATGATTTGTTTTGCACCCTTCATTTACTTTTTCATGATACCATACCCACAGTACTCTATATTTATACTATTGCTGTTTCTATTATTGGTTTATTTGGAGTTGAAACCTTGTTTGTATTGTACGGGAATTGTATTGCTGATATTTTTTAATTCGTGTTATTTGTATGGGAATGAACTCACTGGGCAGAGGTGTTTGGTTGATTTTAATATGGATTTTATGTGGCATGGAAGGCAGCGGTTCATGGTTTATACTTAATAGAGTTTATTGGATTATTGAATTGGTGCTCTTTTTGGATTCTTTTACAGTTTGATTGGAGTGTTTACTGGTTTCATTTAGCCTCTAGACGATAGATATTTTAAACTTCTGGATTAATTCACCACAGTAATGAATACAGGAAAATGATTGGTTCTGGACCATTTAACCTTGTAGTCCATTATCGAGTATATGCTTTATCATCTTGCCTCTAAATGTCCTTTTAATCTTGCATCCCTAGCAAACTAACCCTAGCCAACCCTACTATATTAACACTACTATATTAGCCCTTAGCAACTAGATAATATTTAAAAAAAGAATAATTTATATTTGCAATATTAGAATGAAATCCCGCCTGTAACCAATAATTGATCCTTTGTTTCATCCTTTTGCTCTGGTAGATTCTTCATAAAAGCAGCTAAACCAGCAGGATCAGACTTTCTCTTTAATATTCTCTTATTATTCACTACTCTAGTAATCTCTACACCATGCTGTTGCTTGTTTGCAGGCAAATAAGGACCGTACAGCCAGCAAGAATCAGCATCCTTGTGCCAATTCAAATCAGAAGGATTAATCTTTTTCAAATTGAATTTCTGTTGAAAAAACTTTCTCCAACAAGCATTTTCAAACCTATATTAGAAAAACAAACCTCCTTCCATTGTCGATATTGTCCTTTACTTTTGTAGCTTGTTTCCAGGTTTCATGGAGATCAAAGTTATTGAAATCATGGTGAAAGTAATCGACATGCTCTGCTTGCTCTACTTGCGAAATCCTTTCATCCATCTTTTTTGGGGAAAATGTCATATGGTCGATTTGGGGTCCTTGTTTCAATTTTTTATCTGTTGATAAAACAAATGAAAAAAATTCAGTTTTATATTTATAAGCTGTTTTGACCTCTATTTATACTTTGTATTTCTAATTTGCAATTCTTTTATTGCCATGTGAATGTAATTTATTTTTTTGAATAGAAAACAGCTGACTGTAATAGTCTCATGATCCAAAAGTTTAATAGCGTTCAAATTGATAAATTGAATAGAACTGTTGATATAGTCTGGATTTGAAACGTTTTGTAAACGTTTTTCAGGAATGGTTTTTGTTGGCCGAGGAAAGTATAAATACTCTTCATGAAATCAAAAGTCATGCCCAACTATCACATAGAGACAGTCCTGACTTGTAGTATCCTCCTCTTTGTTTATTTTGTAATGACTTCGCCATACGTGGTAGCTGGATCTGCCGTTATACCTGACATGCCCGATGTCACTCTTGCTCCAAGCAATGCGTACGTACAATATATATATTAATACTTTTGAAATCTGATTATTGGTATAAGTCTTGGTCCAACACTTGTAATGTCAATGCGTAGGCGATTCCATCCTGATAGGCTTATCTATTTACACAAGTGATAACAGTGCTGGACTTTAAACAGATTACACTATCTTTATTCTATATACACTACTTTTGATAATTTTCAAGTTCCTTTTTAATCGCCTGAGTTAAAACCCGTTTACTTTATACTCGCTATACTCTTGCTTCAAAGGCTCGATATCTTGAACAGTTTGAATCGGATGCCCGTTAATATTCTGAAATTCCTCTTGGTACTGATGAATCTTTTCCTGTAGTTCCCTCTTTCGTTGCTTCAACTGACTATACCGCTCATCGCCTGGTTCTAATTTCTCTATCTGTCCTTTTAATTCACAGTATCTTTCGTAAAGCGATTTCAAGAGTTGTTTGTGTTCTTTGGGTATCTCGTAAGAAACCAATTACCATTATTCCGTCTTTTTTCTGCGCGACTGTATCTTTAAGCTCTGCCAATTCTCTTTTAACTCTATTTTTCTCTTCTTTTAATTTACAAAGCTCATCTTGTTCTGGCGGTAGTGTCGGTGATAATTGCGGTATCTTTGTTTCAGATTGTTGCCACGCTAAATTAAGATATACTTACTCTTGATTACTTTCTTTAACGATTTGTATTGCGCCAGATCACTTTCAGAGCACTTGCTTTCCTTTACCATATTCTGTAAAGTTCTAAATGTTTCTTTAACTTCCTTTATATCATCTCTGGATAACTGTGACTTTGATTTCTTGAATAAATCTTGCGATAAGTTAATTGGGGATTTGTCTGCCAGAATTAGTGTAGATGAATTGATTTTACTTTGGAGTGGTGTGAATTGGTCTGTTTGTTCGTTTGCTTCATTTGTTTGAGGATCCGAGAACGTTCCAAAACTTTTTGATGGTGACAAGCTTTTTGGAGATTTAGCATCTTCTATATTCTCCTTCTTTTCTATCTCTACTTTTTTCAGCTTCTTAGACCTATTCCTTACAATCGTTTGTATTAATGGAGGTGAGCCTGAATTAACATGAATTACCTTCCTCTGATTTGCTTGAATGTTTCTTTTGTTCCATGTTATCTGATGAATTTGAGTTTGGCAAGAATGAAAGAACCCGAGGTTCTGAAAAGTTTGTTACACTTGGGCTTAGTGGAGACTTTTTCTTTGTTACAGGAGAAGCTGGCAGGAATGATAGATGCTGTTCTCTCTTTGGAGATGCAGGCACTGTAGGTGATTGTATTTGATCCATTGGCGGCGGAGGTGCAGGTCTTGCTGGCATCTCTGGCAAATGATTGGACAATTTGTTTCTATGCTCTGTTGGAGTAATGGCTGTTGAAAAGTCTGTAATAAAGGCACTACCGGGTGTTGCTGGAGAATATTTGATTGGAGTTGTTAGTTGCTCAGCACTCCCATATGTGGACCTTCCATATTGAAGTTTGCTGATTCCTTTTGATGGTGAAGGGGCTGCTTCTGACGTTGTAGAAATATCTGACATTGATTGAATAGTTTTTGTCAGCGAACTAGACCTTACTCTCGTACCGGGAAGGTATTTTGGAGAAGTTTGCCCTGCAGTTGCTGGGGTTGCTGGGGGAGGTCGCTTTGGAGGTTTTAATTCTGTATTGAAATTCAATACTACAGAAGTTGTTGGTGTACTTGCATCAGATAGTAGCATATTTGCTGGGGATATTGGCGTAAGTGCATCAAATTTTTTATCAATTGGGGCAAGTAAGGTCCCACCACTTGTATTCAGCTTGGGTATCGACTTTCCTACTCTTTTGAATTTTGGAGTAGACACTGGGAGTTCAGGAGATGCAGAATTATCCACATCAGAAGGTAATACAATTATGTTGTTGGTAGCAGCAATTGGGATGATTGGTTCAGCAGTAATAGAGTGTTCTCCTTGCACCCGGACATTCTCAAGAGAAGTTTTTTCCTTTATTTGCGCCAATAATTCTGTCGATTTGAGCAAATCATCTCTGGATCCTTTTTCTTTGATTTTGGGCTGGACTACATCTGGTGGGGTATCGTCGTAGAGTACAGCTGAAATGCTACTTTAGTTGATAGTTACGCGTTAGAAAGTGGAGATAAAAGCATTGGAGCGTCTTTCAATTCTACCTTGTCTTTTACTTCCTTGTCTTTTGTTTCCTTGTCCTTTATTTGCGATTTAGACCGTTTCAAACTAAATGAAAACGACTTTTTTTTCGTCATTTTCTACATTAGCCCTGAAATACTTCTTTTTCCCCAGTTACTTTCTCTGGCTCCTCTTCTTTCATACTGTCCTCTTTCTTTGTTGTAAAAGACGATGATCGATTCAATTTACTATTAATGAATGATGCCACGGTAGATTTTACCAGCTTGTTTATCTCTTGATGTTGATTTTGGGTAAATTTCACATCTCTTTCGAATGCTCTAATATTAGGTTGACGTACTCTGAAGACAGACTTTCGACTGAATTTGACTTCTTGATATTATTTGATTCATCAATGTCGACAACCCTTTCCTTTTCTTTTACTAATCGGTATTCGTCATTAATAAATAATTTTTCTTGGTTTTCAATTATAAATTTGAGCATCATGGAGGTTTTCAAGCTTTCGTTCATATAATTGGACGATGGCGACCCGTCATCGGGGCAATCCGAAGGGCATTTGAATAGCGTTGGCCCAAATACGATACATACATTTTTGATTACCATTTTGTTCTTTTCAGAGTATGATATCAGTGTAATCAAGAATTTCACGATATATTTTAGTGTCTCGTAACTAATATTTCCCAATCTTTGTAATGCAATTGCTGTGTCCTCTATAGATCCTTGTATTACTTTCCTTCTACCTGTGGCAGCGTCAAAAGTGTCAAATAATTCCTTGGGAATCACGCCATCTGTCAACTCTCTGAGCCATAATTTCATCAATGAAGCGACAGTTATTATTTCAATTTCAGGCGCATTGAAAGCTATTACGCCGGCTTTGGTTAACTATTGGCTACTTTTTTCAATCTCCTCTTTTAGTAATCTGACAGATTTCAATGATCCTGTAGTCCGGAACAGCCCTTCAGTCTCCAGTACTAACAATTAAAGACTAAATGTACTGCTTGGATTATTGAAATACTCTATGAATGCCTGTAATATTTTTGGGACGTTTGGCTTATCCTGGGTAGTTTGCAATTTTAATTCGCGTTGCTTATCGAATTCGATCTGTTGTATTAGAGAGGTTTCAAAATATGGCAAGAGTTTCTGCTTTCCAAAGAACCTCATTGATTCATAAATTATATTCTATTAAATACGCGAAAAGTAAAACGAGCCCTAGCCCTCGCTATTCATTCACAGCACAATGGCAAACCGCACAATAATCAAATAAAAGATTACCCCATTCGTTCTGTTTTCATAACTCGATCCAAGAGGTAAAATTCCATACTGTTCTATCACGTGACTTTGATGTTGGCTTAAAAAGACCTTGAGAAAATCAAAGGCCAAAAATGTCTGTCAACACTGGAACCAACTGGAAGAACGTCAACAACTGGTAAATTGAATCTAATCATAGGCACTGGGTAGACAAGAATTGCTTGCCTTGGGCCAAAGATTATTTCGTAGAAAGATTAACCAATATCTCTGTTGATCACAACGGTACCTCAGTATCTATATCCGAAGTTACAGATGTTACCGGCGACTGTGATTTGAATCAAAGAAAAGGACAGGTCATTAATATTTTTGATTTGCAATTAAAATTGAAATGGAAAGGAACAAACGCCAATGGTACTGAAGCAACTGGCAAAATTGTGATGCCAGAATTTATGCATGACACACATGTAGATGACCTGGTATTTGATATCGAATTGGAATCCGGAAACAGGGAAAAGGAGGACATCAAAGCAGTGGTTCGCACCCATTTGACCCCTATTCTAAAGACCAAATTCACTGATTTTTCAAAAGATTTGATGAATGCCCACCATAAGGACGTTTTCATCCCAGATCATGAAATGAAAGGCCATCCAGTATTGCAAACTTATAACCCAAAGCCGCCTGTCGCTGCGTTGGCTGTGGAAAAGTCTGATAAAACCAAAGTAGTTGGAGGATTAGTTACCATCCAACAGACAGTAGAATTCCAATGCACTGCCGCGGATTTATACGTCTCCCTTTTGAATCAAGCGCGAGTGCAGATTTGGACCAGATCAAATGCTGATATTCAAGAAAAAGTTGGAAGCAGCTTTGTCCTATTTGGCGGAAATGTTACTGGCACTATTCTTGAACTTGTAAGCTTTGCTAATGATAGGTTCCAAATCAAAAGATTGTGATGAAATGGAGACTAAAGCAATGGCCATCTGAACATTATTCTCATGTCACTATTGAATTCAAGCAAGGATCCGACAGTACTGAGCTAAAACTTGTCCAAAAGGATGTTCCAATCGGAGAAAAGAATTCTACCGAACAAAACTGGACTAATTATTACTGGAACTCTCTCAAGCGCACTTTTGGATTTGGTTCAATCTTGTAATCAAATAAACACAAAAATACAATTTATTTTAATGCAAGACTTTTTGGACTGGAAGAACAGCGGTTTCCAATGCTTGGGCAAAATCGGCCTTGATATCATTGATATGTTCAATACCAACGGAAACACGGATGAGATCTTTTGTAACACCAGATGAAATTTGCTCCTCATCACTTAGTTGTTGGTGAGTGGTTGAAGCAGAGTGGATTACTAATGTACGGGAATCACCAATGTTAGCCAAATGCGATGCTAACTGTACACTTTCGATAAATCTTTTTCCTGCGTCTTCATCGCCTTTGATTCCAAAAGTTAAAACACCGCCAAAGCCATTTTTCAGGTACTTTTTTGCCAATCGGTGAGAAGGATGAGATGGCAAGCCAGCATATGATACCCAAGCGACTTCAGGTCTCTGCTGTAGCCATTCCGCCAATGCTTGAGTATTTTCAACCGTTCTCTGAGCACGAAGAGAAAGGGTTTCCAATCCTTGAAGAAGCAAGAAAGACCCAAATGGATTTTGAGAGGCACCAATGTCTCTCAAATATTCCACACGCAGCTTAATTCCAAATGCAAGGTTAGTCTTGAATGGCCCGTCAGGTCCAAAGACATCCCAAAAGACTAGTCCGTGATAAGATGGGGATCCAGTAGTAAATTCTGGGAATCTGCCGTTGTTCCATGGGAAGTTGCCTCCATCAATGACAACACCTCCAATGGTAGTACCATGACCACCAATCCACTTTGTTGCAGAATGCACGACAATGTTGGCACCGTGGGCTATTGGATTGAAAAGGTATCCTCCCATACCAAAAGTGTTATCAACAACCAAAGGAACACCATGTTTCTTTGCGATAGCTGCAATAGCATCAAAATCTGGCACGTTGAACTTTGGGTTTCCAATGGTTTCCAAATAAATCGCTTTCGTTCTATCATCAATCAACTTTTCGAATTCGGCAGGAGCATCACCTTCTACAAAACGTGTTTCAACTCCAAATCGAGGAAAGACGTTCTTGAGCTGGTTATAAGTACCACCATACAAGTATGAAGTAGCAACAATATTGTCTCCTTCCTTTGCAAGTGTGGATAGAGCTAGGAATTGGGCAGCCTGTCCTGAAGAAGTGGCAACAGCATGAACACCACCTTCCAAGGCAGCTAGTCTTTTTTCAAAAACATCAGTGGTTGGGTTCATGATACGAGTGTAAATGTTTCCAAATTCCTGCAAAGCAAACAGCCTTGCTCCATGATCGGCATTTTTGAATACAAATGAGGTGGTAGCGTAGATTGGGGTAGCCCTTGCACCAGTTGTTGGGTCTGGTTCAGCACCAGAGTGCAGTTGCTTAGTATCGAAATGCCATTGGTCTTGAGTCATTCTGTGAATAATCGGAAACAAATCCAGCGATTTTAAATCTCCATGAGCACGCCATCGTTATACCATATTGGCCACCCATTGTGGTGATTCGCCCATTCAGATCATTGAATTTCAACTTTCCTACAATTACGATACTATCAATATCCAGGAGAGCAATGATTGAAACTAGTTGATTTTTATCTCCAGGAAGCTGTTCCTTCAAGCGACAATGTCCCAATTTGGAATTTTAATGGAAAATTACAGCGCATGATTTTTTCACTATGGCTCCAATCAAGACGTTTGAAAAAAAGAGTTCTAGAGATGAATTCTATCAGGATTTGCTCGAAACTGCGCAGTCATTGTACGACCCCAAGTTGCCATTCATCGCCAACTTGTCCAACTTTTCAGCGCTCCTGTTTTATGCGTTCAAGGATAACGAAATCCCAGTCAACTGGAGCGGCTTTTACTTGAGGGACAAAATATTGAATAATAGATTTATATTGGGTCCATTCCAAGGAAAAGTAGCTTGCTCAATTATTCCAATCGGAAAAGGAGTCTGTGGAACTGCAGCCAAAAATGGAAAACCAGAAGTAGTTCCAGACACTCACGCATACGTAGGACATATCACTTGCGACTATGCCTCGCTCAGTGAAATCGTTATTCCAATTATGGTGGATGGAAATTGTGTGATGCTCTTGGACATTGATTCCTATGAATTCAGAACATTTGGGGATGTGGATTTGAAGTGGCTCATGGAATTTGGAGAATTCCTGAAGCGAGTATATCTTGAAAATAGAAAAGTCGATTACTAATCGAAGCGATCAAATCTAATAAATTTATTGGAGTTCAGTATATCGAAGATATGGTTTGACCACTTTCATATCTGGGAACAACTATTGTTAATGATATTTACCTCTCTGGCTTGCTGGTCGTTGAGCGAATTGTGTACAATAACATCGTACCCAGGTTTCCAGTTGGCAGGCGTAGCTACCTTTTTACTATTACACAACTGCAATGAGTCCATCACTCTTAATATTTCATTGAAGTTCCTTCCAGTTGACGCAGGGTAGGTGATTTGGGCGCGAATTTTGTGTAATGGATCCAAAAAGAAGACTGAGCGAACAGTCAGCGGCATTCCTTTCTTGTCAATATTAGTCGCATCCTGATGATCCAACATATCGTACAACACGGCAACCTTTCTGTCTGGGTCTGCAATAATTGGGAATTTTACAGTACAGTTTTGCGTTTCATTAATATCCAAAATCCACTTGTGATGGCGTTCTACACTATCACACGACAATCCAATGATTTTAACTCTTCGTTTAGTAAATTCAGAATGCAGCTTGGCAAACTCCCCCAATTCAGTTGTACAAACTGGAGTAAAATCTTCGGGGTGAGAAAACAGGATCGCCCAAGTGTTTTTTTTCCATTCATGAAAATCAATCACACCATGGGTTGTTTCTGCTTCAAAATTAGGTGCAGTTGATCCAAGTCTGAGTGGGTTGTGCAATTCTGGTGGAATGGACATTTTCCTAGAGAAAAAAAAGATATGAGAAATAACTTGTACGCCACTACATTTCACCTGATGTAATGCCGAAAGCGAGTGAGGTGACGTAATACAGTGCTGAAAAGCGTTGATCTGAACTCAGGCTTCTGCTCGAAAGATGGACGGTAGACGTGAGTTTTACCCTACTCAAGGATATGCTAATTCACATCAAAATGGGCAGATATCACCCAGATACTCATCGCCACTTGCTGCATTTTAATGCAGTATGCTTCATTGCAACTTGCGAGATGATGGATGCAAAAGTTGAAATTTCAAAGCTCCCTTTACACGTATACTATGGGAGTAACTGGTTAGTGAAGAGTCTCTACAATAGGATGCGACTGTCTACTTATTCTTCTCTATGCTGGAAAAGGCAAGAAAATCCAAATTTAGAAAGGCTGTTTCGTCTCAAAAAGTTTGCAAAATACAAGCATGCCAATAAGCCATGAACGGAAACGAAAGCAGTCCTCCTACAATAAAGAAGCCCATACAAAGGAAATGTACGACAATATAAAAAGGCTGATTAATGTCAGTCTGCCTTTGGCATCGAACTTGGCCAGAATCGTTGCAGAGGTGTTTGATTTGTACGAATTTTCCGACTGGGAATGCTGGTACACTGCATTCTATATCCAGAGTAAAGCCAATAAGAAGAAATACTATATTGGTCCTTTCCAAGGACCCTGTGGAAAAGAGTCTCACGAATGGGGCGAAGGACTACACGGAATTGCAATTAGAACTAAAAAGACCCATCTTTTTGAAACGACAAGGGATTACCGGAAGTATGCGGCAAGTGTCAAGCCAACTGAATCAATGCTGATTTTGCCAATTGTTATAAAAGGGGAAGTTGTAGCATTGTGGGAAATTGCGTCAAAAGACATGTCCACCTTTGATTGCCTGGACGCACTCGGGTTTGACAAAATTGCAAAGGAATTGCTGGTGCCGCTTTGGGAACAGACTGCAGACCTCGATATATATGCCTGAATAAATATGCTGATCAAATCCACAATAAAATGTTATGCACCAAACTCCGCTTCATACTTTTGGTTATCAGCGGCAATTTATTCTTATTAATTTACGAAATTAAAGTATGGTGGCCCAGTTTTTAATCAATTGGCACGCAATGAAAATTAAAAATTAAAATTAAAAAACTATAAAAGATCAAAGACATCCAAGCGACTAGAAATGTCGTCAGGAAAGATCTGGTTAGCCAGAGTCTTTAATGTGCTGTATACAATCATTGCAGCGTCGATATTAGCAGGGCCGTTACTATACTGCTATATAGCCAAAATTGTTATATTTCCTTCACACGCTTTTACGATATCATTTTATGGAGTACTTATCATATTTCACTACACTCTGCAAAGTATCTTTGCGGTGCTTAACAGGATCGACGTGGAAAAGAACAGGAATATTCCACCAGATGCTCCAAAGATTACCACTGCTCTTTTAGCCGTCGGATATCGTGAAGATCCGACGTTATTTCAAATGTGCTTGGAAAGCACCCATCATATTTCTTATGAATACCACAGAGGATTGATTGTTGTTATTGATGGAGATGATGAAGGAGATGCCTATATGGGCGATCTCTTTTTGCAGGCTTATCCAGATGGAATCGTTACTAACCCAGGCCGAACGTATGTAAAGAGAAATCAAAACTATCCTAATTGGGTCCCTCCACCGAGACCGCCAGGGTTTGAAGTAATGCAACCAATGTGTCTGATGGCGCCTCACGGTGGAAAACGCTCTGCTATGGAGTTTGGCTTTAAAGAACTGTTCCCTTTGAATGTAGACGCTGTTGTAGTAACGGACAGTGACACCATCCTAGACCCTGATTGTATCACTCACCTTGCCAACGAACTGCGCAATGACGAAGATGTGGGTGCTGCAACTGGAAATGTACGCATCCTGAATCCGAAAGAATCTGTAATCTCCTTCTTGTCTAGTTTGCGTTATTGGATGGCATTCAACCTTGAGCGCGGCTGTCAGTCATACTTCAAGTGTGTTACTTGCGTTTCAGGTCCACTAGGCATCTATCGCATGGATGTCATCCACCAAGTGATTGATAAATGGAGAAATCAAACTTTCTTGGGCAAAGAGTGTACTTATGGCGACGATCGTAATTTGACAAACTGCACTTTGGGTCTTGGCAAAAAGATTACCTACACTCATTTGGCTTTTTGTGATACTGAAACGCCTACAAACTATTTCAGATGGATTACTCAGCAAACTAGATGGTCAAAGTCGTTCTTTAGGGAAGCGTTGATCAATATTGGTAGTTTGCACTTGCATTCCCTATGGCTCGCCTACGAGCTATCCTTCCAGCTAGTCTATCCTTTCATCATTATTGCTATTGTGTTCCTGGTGCTCTACGTTTACACTCTATCTGAAACTCTTACTTGGTTGACAGTGATATTCTTTTCTGGTTTTTACAAGGCGATTATTGCAATGCTTATCTCTGGAGAAGTTCGCTTCCTTTTGTTCCCTCAATATGGTTACTATTTCCTATTCGGAATGATGCTGGCCAAAATCCAAGCCTTGCTGTTTATTTACAATAACGGATGGGGAACCTCCAGTCGTAACATTGTATCTTTTGGTTCATGGAGTGACAGAATTCTCCCAATCGCGTGGATTCTAATGATTGTCGTAGGTGTAATCAGACAGTTTGTTTGCTTTTGGTATGAAGAAATCTCTTCTGTAAAGTTGATGACTCTATGCGGCATGATCTTGTTTGCTCAAGTATATTGGTGGACTGGGTTCTATATCTACAAAACATGGGGAAGAAGAGACGAAATTTATGTCCAAGTCCCAGAGCCTCCTAAAGATGCAGTAGTGGTCAAAATACCTTACGAAGAATATGCCAATAGTTTCTACCAAAAAGAAAAGCTGATTGATGTCCAGCAACCACAAGTCAGGTTTGTGCAGCCGGAATACCAAAACGTCGACAATATATATATGGGCAATGGTATGTGGTCAAATACAAAAGCAGAAGTCAAAGATATTTATGATAAGGCAACTGTTCGTGCTTCCAAGCTAATGGAATCTGCAGGAAAGCGACTCTCAAATGTGATCCCAACCAAGAAAGCCCCAGTACAACTTGAAGATGACGAAGACTGCATTCTTCTCAAAGCAGTGCAAAAGGACTTGCATCAAAACTACTCTTACCAAGCTTCTGATGTAATTTCACCACCAGAATCAGTCTACTCTGGAGAGACGCATGACAATAATGAAATCTACAATGATTATTACAAGCAGCAGTGGTTTGCAAGCGAGAATAATAATCGCAAAAGCATCTATGGCATTGGCGGTGCTTACGATGACATTGTAGGGAAGGCTACTCCGCCAAGAAGCAAGGTAAAGCAGGACAACAGAAAAAGCGTTTACGGTATTGGCGCTGCATACAATGACATTTTGGGCGATAAATAGTTTTTCAATAAATTTGTGCTTAAATTATTTGTTGGTTTTTTAACTTTTTCGCGCCATTTTGAAATGAACAACTTGGGGTTTCTTCCCCAACTGGTTTTTGACCAAACAGCGATTTACTTGAACTTGGAAGACTACTTTAGCTTTATCGCTTGTAGCCGATGCTATTCCCATGACATAGAATGCTTGCGGAAACTATTCATTTTCAACAGAATGACTGAAGCTGCAAAAATGACCAGACACAATTTCTCAAACACCATGGAATTATCGATATACTACAACCTATCAAAAAGATTGAGAAATCCAGGGACCTTGGACCTTGTCCATGTTTTTCACACAGCAACTGAAATTGTAAAAACCAAACTTTTAGTCAATGGCAAAAGGAACTGGATCCTATCAAGCTTATTTAATAGAATGGAATCCCTTCATGAACTAGAAATAGATCCGGAAATTTGGCCAAGTAGCATGCTCGCTAGCGAGCGCCAAGGACTGATCAATTACATTTTATATTTTGCTGATTACATTAGAGGCTCAAGAAATTACGAAAAAATTGAAAGAATTCTCAGTACGCTCAATTTGGAATTTGATCAGTTTGAGCGAATATTGTCAAACTGTCAAAGGTTGGGTTTGTACAAGCCATATTCCTACTTTGAATGCAAAAACTCTCGCAAACTTGAAAAAGAGATTGAGCAGTATGAAGTCCAAAAGTTTTTCAAGAATTTGACTCCGCACAACAGTGAAACAGATGCTGAAATTCTCAAATTGATAAATTTTGCTGTTCAACGAAACAGCATAGTCCAAGTTCAAATGTTCCTCCCCTTTGTAGACCGAAAAAACCTGGTAAACATAAAGTATTTAGAGCAGCAACTGCAAGTGGCTGCAGCTAAAGGCAAATGTGATATTTTTCGATCAATACTTCGATTTAGCAGAGATATTGATCCAACTTTGGAAAAATGCTTTGCATTACGGATAGCATGCACTAAAGGATATACCAGAATTGTGGAATTGCTACTCAATGATCAAAGGTGCGACCCGTCTGTCCAGAATAATGAATGCATAAGAAAGGCGGCAACAATGGGATACTTTGAAATAGTACAAATGCTGCTATTAGATCATAGGGTTGATGCCACCGCCAAACATAATGAAGCCCTTCGTTTCGCTACATTGGGTGGGCATTTTCAAGTGGTGGAATCGCTCACTGAACATTTGAAGGCCAATTGCTCCTCTGTTCAATATTCGTTTTAAATACTCTTAATAAATTATTCCGAATAAATTACCGCTTTATTATCAAGATTTGCCGGCAGTTTCAAATCTGTTCTTGATATCAGTAGGGGTTTCACGATTAATCCCCGTTGCCCGCAATTTTACCATTGGACTTTCACCTTTATCTTTATCGGATGGGTGGTTTGGGACATGTTTCAAGCCATCCATTGCCACCTTCTTGTTCAAATCAGGATTCTTTTTCAATTCAAATTTGCTGTTGATCTTGTCAGCTGGATCTTGTCTTCTCAACCTTCCAACTGCACCTTGATCTTGAATTTGGAATGACTTTTCTTTTAAAGCAGAGCTTTCTCTTCCTTCTTCAGGCTTTCTGTTCGAGAAGGATTCTTTCATACGTCTTTGTCTACCAGAACCTGCATCACTATTACCGAAAGCTTTTCCGGTACGAATAGAAGAGATAAGGTCGTCCAAACCACCTTCTTTTTCTGTAGGAGGACCCTTGGTAGGTGACTGTGCGTCTTCCTTTTTCTTTCGCATCTTTTCTTCTTGATCCTGGGATGAGATTGAGTTACCTTCTTGGCTTCTTCTCGTTTTTTCTCTTGCAGTTCTTTAGCAATAGCGGTTTCGTTATCGATTTTGGCTGCAATGAATGCTTGGGTGAATTTTGCAAATATTCCAAAGAATTCTTCAGGCGTCATGTTCTTTGGTTCTTCGCCATACAACAATACAGCACTTTCAAATTCTTTCTCTGTAGTTTTGAATTTCGTATCTAGATTCTCATAGATTTTTTCACATTCCTCGTAAAAGGATTGCATAACATCTCTGAATTTGTTTGTGAGAACCGTAGAGCTGGCAGAAGCATTAGAAAAGGTTGAGCCAGAGCTGGGTTTTTTATCAATGCCCTTTGCTTTTGCTTCTTCTTCCATGCTGTCCAACAATCCTTTTAGGGCTTTTAGATTGTCTCTGATTGTCACCAAAGCCGTCCTAATAGCGGGAATTCCAACTATTCCGTTAAACTTTCATTACTTTTTGAACCTTCTTCAACATGGCTCAGTTCATCTTGGAATCCTAGCACATCAGGAAACTCTTTTTCCAATAGTTCTGTTAAATAATGAAGCAGAGTGTGTTTTCTATTTTGAACTGTGGATTTTGTATCAATCATCTAAGGTAAGTCTACTGATACCTTGAGCAAACTATTCAATTTGAAACCAAATGCTCCACCTCTTTGCCCAGCGTTCAAATAATTTCCAAGGGCGAGAATAATCTAAATCAGGAAAAGTAGTACCTTTAGCAGTTCCTTAAACTTTTTGCTGTTCTTTACATCTGAGCAAGCAGCACCTAAATTGGTAATCATACTTTCAGCATCCTCTTGATATTCTGCAAAAGAACCTTTAAAGTACATTGCTTTCAATTTCAATTCGTATTTGGTAATTTCTGATATTTCATACATAAACCGTTCTGCTGAAGCCAGATTTTGAATTTCATTAGCATACTGTTTGACTGCCGATAATTCTTCATCAGTAGGAATAAGTTTCAACAACTCTGTAAGAACAAAGTTTGGCAGAATTTTCAGATCTACAGTTAAAATTGCCTTTTTGATGGATGTAGGATCCAGTTTGATTGCCTTCAACATGATATCTTTGATAAACCAATCCTTACTGACATTTTGAGACCTCTTGCTGTCCAAGAACGTAATTTCTTTAGGAGCTGAGAATCAGTTTGAATGTACCCAAGTCAACTTTCTCTGTTGGTGTTTCAACGACCTTTGTTTCCTTTGCTGCAAACATGTCTTCGAATTCATTATATACCCCTTTTTTCAACTTTGCATGAATCTCTGCATCATCTATATCTTCCCAAACAGTATCTTTTACCTTTAATGGTGCAATTTTTGCCCAGTTGAAAGATTTGAGTGGTTTAGAAGACAAGTTGAGAGGCTTTGAAGGAACTGCTGGTGCAGCAGGAGCAGCAAATCCCATTCTGAGTTAAAAATGTTTCTACCCAGGTCTATAATTAGTGAAAAGTACGGTGGTGGAGGTCCCATACCAGGTCTAAAGGTAAGTTATTGATCTTACGGTCTAGAGTTAGCAAAGAGTACGGTCTAAATTAGGAGAAATGTACGGTGGTCCACCCATTCCAGGCCTAATTTAATAATAAGATACGGTCTACGATTAATCATCATTTACGGTCTAAGTTAGCCAGCGATTTACGGTCTAGGTTAGATATTGAATACGGAGGAGGCATTCCAGGCATTCCAGGCCTATATTAAATTGTAATTACGGACTAGAATTAGAAATAATTTACGGTCTAAAGATTAAAAGAAGCATTACGGTCTATGGTTAGAAATTTGATTTACGGAGGTGGTCCTCCCATTCCAGGCGGTCTAGCGTTAAAGACACATTACGGTCTATGTTAGGAGAGGAATACGGTCTAATGTTAGCGTAGAAAATACGGGGGTGGTCCGCCCATTCCAGGTCTATGGTTAACGAATTTCTTACGGCCTGATATTAGTTTGGCTTTACGGTCTTTGGTTAGATAAAATCTTACGGTCTAGGTTAATTTTTAATTTACGGTCTACGGTTAATCGAGAGTACGGTGGTGGTCCGCCCATTCCAGGTCTAAAAAATTAGATATAACATACGGTCTATTGTCAGATTTAACATACGGTCTATCGTTAAAGTATAGCGATACGGTCTATCGTTAAATATATATACGGTGGTGGTCCGCCCATAGCCATTCCAGGTCTATATTTAATTTATATGTACGGTCTACGTTAGTGTTTGATTTACGGTCTAAAGTTAGAAATAATATACGGTCTAAAGTAAGAAATAATGTACGGTCTACAATTAGTTGAAAGTTTACGGTGGTGGTCCTCCTCCCATTCCAGGACTATAATTAGAGACACTGTACGGTCTAAAGTTAGAAATAATATACGGTCTAAAGTAAATACTATAATATACGGTCTAAGATTAAGAATCAAGATACGGTCTATCGTTAAATATATATACGGTGGTGGTCCTCCTCCCATTCCAGGACTATAATTAGAGAAACTGTACGGTCTAAAGTAAATACTATAGTTTACGGTCTAATGTTAAGTATAATTACGGTGGTGGAGGAGCTCCGATACTAATTGTTAATCATATCTTACGAAGCACTACAGTTAACTTTGAAATAAACCCCATCGGATTTGGAGGTGGAGGTGGAGCATTTCCGCTTCATTAGCATACTACATACCTGATTGGTGGTCCTGGAGCTGCACTTGCAGATGGTCCAGAATTCTACAATTAGATCCACCTACTGCAAGCAACTTCTCAAGCTCTGAAATTCTCTTATTGGCTTGTGCTAATTTATCATTGATTGAAGTTTCTTTGAGGGTTTCAATCTCCTTTTCCAATCTTTTTGACTTTTCCAGCTGCTTTTGATATCTATTTTCTTGCTCCTTTAAACTTTCAACATTATCCAATTCACCCATAAAGTTCCTCATATCTATGTTAGCTAAAACAGAAGTTGGATCTGGATCTTCGCCATGTCTTTGAATTATGATTTGTTGAACAAGCTTATCAATTACAAGGATAAATTTCATTCTTTGTTAGTAATTTAAACCTTTCAAACGAATTTGCAGGAAGCATTGTCAAATGTTTCAACAGGGATGCATAAGGAGCTTCGCAAGAACTCTTTTTCATCATTTGGTTCAACAATGTTGAAACTTCCCCAGTGTCGTTCATATCGATTTTGCTAGT
The DNA here is from genome assembly GCA_027604185.1 of Boothiomyces macroporosus. Taxonomy (NCBI): domain Eukaryota; kingdom Fungi; phylum Chytridiomycota; class Chytridiomycetes; order Rhizophydiales; family Terramycetaceae; genus Boothiomyces; species Boothiomyces macroporosus. Next base: position 29,607 of record JADGKB010000103.1, on the reverse strand, counting down.
ATCTAATCTTTTGAACAGCTCAGCCTCGTCAGCTTCCATTCCAGCTATCCAAACATCAATCTGGGTTTGAAGGAGTTCATTATCAATGTGGCCAATTTTCTACGGTTAAAACATCCTACATCAATGAGCTGAATCAATCCCAAACTAATGAATTCCCACCGGATGTGCATTCGAAATTCGAATTCAGCACCTGGCCCACCACAAATTACAGCATTGATAAACGACATGCTGGCAACTTGTAATTCCTTTTCCGTGGGTGAAATTCCTCTACAACTCTGCCACAGCGAATACAAAACAATTTCAAATCTGAATCGTGTACCTGCCACTTCACATAACGTATCCATTGCATCCAAAACAGAGCTGTGTCCGCCAGGTAGCAAGCAAACAGCACCAAATATTTCCAAAACCAAAGCTCTAGTTCTTTGTGAAGGAGATCGCAACGACAAGGCAATAACATTTAATGCACCATCGGTATCTAGAACTGCAGATAACCCTATCTTGTTGTTCATGAAGGATTTCAAGCATTTTATATACAATTCTTCAAATTCGTTATGATTCTGGTTTTCTTCTAGTTCATTTAAATTATCCAGCATCACACCCAACCCTCCATGGTCGATGAACTCACTGATCCATCTGATTGGTCTCGATCGTAACGATACTTCTAGTGCGTTGAGTAAGTCTCTATTAGCACCATTTTTAAGCTTTTGTATTTCCTGGATTTCTTGCAATACTTCTTGCGGTCCATTCCTAAATCTTTCTGATAAATTCTGTACCAGCATCATCCATTTACGTTCGCCTGAAAGTTTACGAATAACAGCTTTCTTTTCTTCGGTCAAGTTGACATCCTCCATCATTAGCTCCAGCATTATCTCTAATTCCGCATCAGATGGTTTAATTGTATAACCAAATAAAAACGCAGAATCTTGTACCATTCCTCTTGGCATTTCTTTTGGAGCATTTGAATTTGAAGATGACTCTGTTGGACTGCGATTCCGATTCGGTTCTCCAGTCTCTCTCTCCAGCGTATTAATCATGGGTTTTGTTTTGCTGATTCTTTTCGCGTCTAAAACTTTCTTGCCAGTATTTATACAAATAGACTTCCAATTAAAGTTTAATTTTAAAGTTTATTATTTCTGTTACCAGATTCTCACACGGATTACTTGTCCCGAAATATCAACACAACGACAGCCGTAACAAACCACAGTCTGGTGAATTGATGTAGGCTAAATAGCGCTGATTGTACCTACACAAGATATGTGAGTCACAATTTTAAAGTTTCAATTTTGGGGCGCAACTTTTTACTTTCCGAAATGGAGCAAACAAAGGCAAATGTTGAGACTGGTTCTGCTAGTTCAGACGATTACCAGAAAGTAGAAAAGCAATATAACTGCGACGAATGCATTGCTGCCAAAGAACTGCCGGCAACTATGGTCTGCAATGATTGTTCAATCTACCTGTGCGAAAAGCATGTTGACTACCACCAAGAATCCAAGGCCACCCACCTACATAAACTCACCTCGGCATTGGATATTCAATCAGATGAAAATACAAATTTGATGTTCAAACGATCTAGATATGTTAAAAAGAATGCAAAGGAATGCAACTTCCATCCTTCACAAATCACTGACCTATACTGTACCAATTGTAAATCGATCGTATGCCAAGAATGCCATTCTGCAAAATCTCACTTTGGGCACTCATTTCAACGGTAAATAGCTTATTTGACCTAGATTATTTGATTGCTGGGAGACAGTAGTAGAGGCCGGTCTTTCCAGCCTTCAAGCGGCAAAAGAGAAGGTAGAATTCCTTGCAGAAGGAGTTGAAAAAGTAAAGAACTACCGTTTGTACTTGGATCAGCAACATCAAATTATGCAGGCGGACATTCTCAATGAATACAATTCACTAAAAGAAAAGCTTGAGGTGGAATTGAAAGAATACCAGGTAAAGCTCCAAGAGGAATTCAAAAAGACGAATGACCTGTACGATTTGAGAATCAAAGAGTTGAAAACTTCTTCCCATAATGTCGACGAAATAAAAGGAAGAATACAGGAGTTGCTTGACTCTAAAGATACAGTCCACCTTTTAACGGGCTTGCCCACAATCAACAATGATTTTGCAAATGTTTGTGCCTCGATTCCTACCCCTGAAATCGAATGGAATGACAATTGTGGATATCCATCCATGTATATCAAAAAGAGAAGAGAAATGCCGCTGCTTGAATCTTCCATTAGTACTGGAATTTGTATGAAAGAGACAGAGTTGGTCTCTTATGGATTCAAGCCAGATAACATCAAAAATCAACTTTCCATCGACAAGATCTTACCAGTTGAGGAAGGAGATGAATGTCTTGATCGTGCATTATTCACATGGGCAATTGATGACTGGGAAACCTTGAAACAAACAACAACAGTCTACAGCCCAGAGTTTAAGTGCAATGGGTTTACTTGGTATTCTAGAACTGATAATTAGGAAGCTCTTGCTCTACCCTAAAGGCAATAAAAAGCCAAACACTGTATCGCTGTACTTGGAATGTATGGAGGCACTCAATGATGAGTTGGACTCTTCTGTTTGCGGACACTTTGCATTTGTTTCGTGCAACTATGAAAATGAAAATATTTTCAAAAAGTACAAGGGTAAATATTGTGTAATTTAGTATGCAATCATGCTTTTACTTCAAAGCAGCAAGATTGGGGCTATGGTGAGTTGGATAAAGAAGTGGAAATGAAACAAATCACTCGCAAAAATTCGCGCCCAATCTTGGAAAACAACAGAGTTAAATTCAAGCTGTACATCAATGTGATCAAGGACAATACTGAAAAGGGAGATTTGTGGAATCACGACACTGATTGACTCCAAAATAAAAAGATCTTGATTACCGTCTATCTTCATCTCTAAATTAATCGCTTTAATCCATTGGCATTAGTGATCTTGCACGGTTTGTTTCATTGTTTCTCCGAAAATGGTGAATCACACTTCACCTTCAAACGAGTTGCGCCACCCTAAAAAGTTTACAACTCCGAAGTCAAACAGGAAATGGTTTCAGATGCAGAAAAGATGGACGTTGACACACCTAAACCTCTGTATCACTGTGATGAATGCATAGATCTATCGCAAGCGAATGCCACAACAGTTTGTAAGGAGTGTATCTCCTTTCTCTGTCTGAAGCATGCTGATATGCACCAGGATTCCAAAGCGACTCACACTCACCAACTCATCCCTTCTCTAGATATCCCCGAGGAATTGGAATTAGCTCTTAAGCGAAAGCGCTTTAATTCTAACACTGCTTCATGCGACTTGCATCCACAATGCCCGGCTGAACTCTTTTGTGTTGCTTGTAATTCAATAGTATGTATCCAATGTCAAAACTCTCGCAATCATTATAACCATCCATTTAAAAGGATTTTTGATTGCTGGGAGGCTATAGTGGAACCTGCCAAGAACAACTTGAAAGTTGCCAATGACAGTGTCAAATCTATCCAGGATGGACTGTTAAAGATTGAAGATTACCGAAACTATTTGAAAAAAGACCATCTGAATCACGAGAGCCAAATACTGGAGGAATATGACAGGTTGAAATTACAGATGGATAATGAATTAAAAGAATTTCAGGAAAAACTTCGAACGGAATACGAAAAAACTGTCAACTTGTACAACTCCAAAGTCAAAGAGTTACAAAACGGAATTGAGACAATTGTCGCTAAACAAAAGGACTTTGAATCCTTCTTGTCTAACCAAGACATTGTTTATTTGTTGGAACAATTCAAAGAAAGGAATTTGGAGTTTTTGGATTCAATCAAAGTAAAAATCACACCGGAACTAGACTGGAGTGAAGAATGTGGTTTACCAGCAATTCAGTTAAAGAAACGGCGAGAAATTTCTTTGTTGGAATCTAAAATACATACTGGATTGTGTATGAAAGAGTCAGAGTTGCTGTTTTTCGGATTCAAACCAGACAATATTATGAATTCTTTGTCTATTGGGAAAATCTTGCCGATAGCAGCTGGAGATATATTGTTGGATCAAGCGGTCTTTACTTGGCCAATAGAAGATTGGCAGGCTATTAAAACACATTCGTTTATTTGCAGCCCAGAATTCAAGTGCAATGGGTTAACTTGGTACAGACTAACTGACAATAGGAAAATGCTGCTCTATCCGACAGGAAATAACAAGCCAAACTATTTTTCATTGTACTTGGAAAGTGTAGAGGCGTACAACAATGACTTGGAAGTAAGTTGTATACCAACAAAGTATACCTTTGTAAGCTGCAACTACGACAATGAGTACGTCTTTAAAAAGTATAAAGATTTGTCGCACAAATTCACCACCAAGCAAAAGAATTGGGGCTACAATGGTAATTTTGTCTAAATTTAGGTCTGGACAAAGAAGTTGACTTACAGCAGAAGCAGCGCAAGGATGATCGTCCTATTATGGAAAATAACAAGATAAAGCTCAAAGTGTATTTAAATATTGTCAAGGAAAAGGTAGAAAGGGAAAAGGTTGACACTTCAATCCAGGCATCATCGTAATAAAATCTGATTGATTACTGATATTATATACGTGTACTTTTATATCACCTTTTCATTTTGGTGTAAAGATATTCAAAGTACACTTCAGTTAAGTCACATGATTCAATCTTGCGGGAATCAGTCCCCATTGTTAGATAATATAGTACCAGCAAGGGTAACATTTGATAATGAAACTAAACCACTACAGAGTAGGAAAGACTATTGGCGAAGGGTCCTTCAGTAAAGTCAAGATTGGAGAGCATATTCCATCCAAACAAAAGGTACGGTTTTCTGATAAAGGTTGCAATCAAGATAATCAACAAGAAATTCGCGAATGAGAAGCAGTTGGAGAGAATGAAATTGACGGCAGCCATAGAGCAAGAAAGGGTTCGACAGGAAGAGATTAGAATAAGGCAAGGAGGAAGAGACACTAAATCATCCAATCTGGTTGGCCAAAGAACCAAGTACAGCACTGAAACTCCCACGGAATCTATGGAGAAGGATGTTTCCTCATTTCAAGAAGTTTTACTCTTGATGAGATTTGACCATCCGAATATCGTCAAAATCTTTCAAATGATTGACTCTGAAGAAGATGTATATCTAGTAATGTAACATTTCTATTTGAAAAAGGGAATACGCGAGTGGAGGAGAACTGCTCGACTATATCATATCAAAAAGGGTTTTGCAGGAAAATGAAGCCAGGAAATTATTTCGACAGCTCGTATCCGCTGTAGACTATATTCATCAGTCTAAAGTGGTGCATCGAGATTTAAAGTTGGAAAATATATTGTTGAGTGGTAGTGGGGATATTCTGCTTACCGATTTTGGATTGGGCAGAATGTTCGATGAAGGACAAAAATTGAAAACATTTTGTGGGACTGCCACTTATGCAGCGCCAGAGATGGTATGCGGAAAGCTATACGATGGTGTTAAAACAGATATTTGGGCAATGGGCGTAGTTCTGTATGCAATGGTAATTGGCCGGCTGCCCTTTGAGGGTGATGGTACGATTGAAGTATTTACAAATATCAAGGATGTCAATTGCACTATCCCAAGTTATTTAAGCACTGGTAATTTTCCCTAACTCAAGATCTACAAGATTTACTTTCAAATATTCTTGAGCCAGATCCTTCCAAGAGAATTGACATGCTAAGTATGCGATATCATCCATGGGTGAACGATGACTACAATGGCCCTCCGATACAATACAGGCTTAAAGAACTGGCAAATTTCGATATCAAAAGCGTGATTTCTAGTTTATCAAATGACGGAAATTACACTATATACAATATCAACAACTTTGATAATGACAGTTTCGAAAGAGAGATGTCTTGCTTTGAATCCCAACAACGCAAAGCCAGTTCATCACTCACTTCTATATCTCTCCGAAGAAGAAAAAGCATCACCTCGAAACCAGCTCAAAGTGAGCCAATTAGAACACTGATTACAACAGGGGATACTTCTGTAGCTTCTTCAAAGGCTACACTAAAAAATGCAGATACTAGAGAGTCGTCAATGGCGATAGCTGAAGAGAATAGTCTCGAAAATGATAATTTAGCCCCTCTAACAAACAAGTTTGCTCACAAGGATGTAAAGCCCAAAGTGCGATGTATTTCAGAAACCCCGAATGTGGTTTTGGAATTGAATCAGACAGCTGATATGATAGCTAAAAGAAGGAGCAGTAGCATTGCGGTTGTTTCTACACAACTAATTAGCGGTCGTATTAACCCTTCTATTGCTGTCCTTCAGAGGTTTTCTGCAGTAGGGCCAAGTGATAAATTCGATTCACTTGATCAAATTGAGCTAAATGACATTAAAGATTGGCATGTAACTCATAAACCAGCCAAGGAAATCCGATCCATGCGATTTGTATTCAAAAAAGGACTATACTCAATGTTAGGGCCCTCTTTGATGTTCCAAGATTTACATAACGCGTTAGTTCAAATCTCGAAACAGAATTTCTACACGCTAAGTTTTCACAGGATTCCAAATTTCTACCAATTTTCGGTCAGTATTAGCAGTGGGACCGAATGTCTACAGTTGGAATTGGAGATTTGCAAAGTGTGGCTGATGGGCATTCACGCTCTGCAAATAACACGATTAAAAGGGGATAACGCAATTCATAAAAGGTTTATTGCAACGCTGGTAGATACTTTAGCATGGAGTGAGTAGTTAATAAAGATGTAATTTTGGTTTTTTCATTTTGTTCTTACCTTCATGACCAAATGAGGAAATCTTATCGTAATATGATTTAGTTACTGGAAAATTTAAAGAGTCATTGGACCTTCTGAGAAAACGGACAAGATTCTGATTAGACAGATTTGCTTAATCGCGAAAAACCTCTTTGCATCACAATTTAGCGTTTATCAAGAAAGTGATGTCACTTGCAAGAGCCTTATTATTTTTCTCACCACACAATGAAGGAAATCAAACTAAAAGAATATTCCTTTGGCAAAGTAATAGGCGAAGGATCCTTCAGTAAAGTGAAAATTGGCCAGTATATACCTACAAAGCAAACAGTACCTTCAATTAATTCAGGTTGCGATAAAAATAATAAATAAAGAGCAAATGCGAGCAATGGAAGCTGATAAAGAGCAGCTGAAGAGAGAGATCGAAATGGAGCGCAATCGCATAGAAAACCATCCAGATTTACCAGTAACTGAAAACGCGAGAAAAAAGTATGATTACAAAGCTATTTTTCAGGAGGAGATACTATTGCTCATGCGATTTGACCACCCTAATGTTATAAAGACTTACAAAGTTATTGACACAGCGGACGAAGCATACATAATAATGTAAAATGGCAGTTTTACAATAGGGAATATGCCCCAGGTGGAGAATTGCTGGATTATGTTGTGAGCAAAAAATATCTTCAGGAAACGGAAGCCCGGAAGCTTTTTCGACAATTAGTATCTGCTATGGATTATATTCACGAGTCTGGAGTAGTTCACCGCGATTTAAAATTGGAAAACATACTTTTGAATGAAGCCGGAAGTATTCTAGTTTCAGATTTTGGACTGGGAAGAACATTTTATCCAGAGCAGAAGTTATCAACGTTTTGTGGGACTCCCACTCACGCAGCTCCAGAAATGGTTACAGGACAACGCTACAATGGTGTAAAAACAGATATTTGGGCAATGGGCGTAGTTCTGTATGTAATGGTTACTGGATTTCTTCCGTTTCAAGGCGACAATATAATCAAATTGTTTACAAATATCAAAAGAGGCAATTATGCAACCCCATACTACCTTTCTACAGGTCAAATCGCATTAATATCAGATTTAAAGGACCTGCTGGATTTAATATTTGTGAGAAATCCGAATCGTAGAATTACAATGGAGGGAATAAGAGACCACCCTTGGGTAAACTTGGATTTCTCCAGCCCTCCAAAGAGATACGCATTGAAACACTTTCCAAACTCGGATGTTGGTAGTGTTATTACAAGTATTACGGTAGAAGGAGAATATACGATCTATAATGTGAATGATTTTGAAAGTGAGCTATTCGAAAAAGCGGTGGAAACATTTGGACAGCTTCAGAGGAAACACAATTCCTCTGCTTCTTCAATTTTAATGCGGAGGAGAAAAAGCATCACACCCTCTGATTCTCATAGAAAGGGTATTAATATATATGCCGAAAAATCAATTGATTCTGCTCCCGGAATGCTTTCTGGGGGTGCTATTGCAATTCCGGAAGGAAGCAAACCAACAGGAAGTGCCAACCCCAACATTTCGAACCAATTACTAAGCCCAGTGTTAAAGTCCAGAGCAAGAGCAAAAACAACTAGTGCAATTCCTGCAGTTGAACCTCTACATATATCTTCTACCGCTGAAACGCAAGGAGTAATTCAAAATAACATTCTATCAGAAGTCAAGATTGACTCCCCTAAAGCAATGGATACCATGGAAATTAAAAAAGAATTTGCCGCATCAAGCAAAGAAATTGCAAGACATAAAAGAAACGCTAGTTACTCGCCAAATGCTAAAAATGCCAATGAAGAGTCGTTTGCCAATGAGTTCAGCAGAGAAGAGTCTATTTTGGAAAGATTATCAATTGTTGGCCCAATAGAGATACCTATTTCAAAGTCACTCACCATTGGAACCATACCTGAAAGTGAAATCTCTTTTAGCGAAATAGAGCAATGGCATATGATTCATTTACCACCAAAGAAAATACGCACAATGAGATTCAATTTAAAAAGAGGTCTGCATTCAACATTGGGACCAGTATTAATGTTTCAAGATTTACATAAAGCTCTAGTGAAGATGAAGACCAATCCAAATATGAAACTGTCGTTTCAAAGAGTGCCAGATTTCTACATGTTTCTGGTTAGCATTATTGGCAGAAATCCAGAGGAGTCGCTGCAGCTTGAGCTGGAAGTGTGCAAAGTGTGGTTGCTAAAGATTCACGCAGTTAGGGCAAAGAAACTATTGGGAAAATCGCAGGCATACAAAAACTTCATAAACAATTTGATATTATTACTGGAATGGATTTAAAAATAAATATATTGTGAATTTTGTTTTATTGAAGCATATAATAGTTTTACTTTTTAGCCTATCAATTAAAAGGAAATACCTTGTATCTAGGAGTAACGATGAACCATCTCTTTCTCTTTACAGTCTTTGGTCCCTTTGTCAGCCAACCCCAGACGGACCTGGCACTCTTACCACCCTTTGATTTACGACCACCACCGTGAGGATGATCATTAGGATTCATAGCAATACCTAGTCTTAATCATTGAATACCTCTAACAGCTGGTCTCCAACCTTTTCTTCTTCTAGCTCCGGCTTTACCCCAGTTTCTCAACTTGTGTTGCTCATTCGCGACTTCCCCAATGGTAGCAATTGCATTTCCGTCAATCATGCGCACTTCTTGAGATCCCAATCGAATTTGGGCATAGCCATTTGGAGTAGTAGACATGAGTTGTGCACTTGTACCAGCAGAACGACACAATTGAGCAGGACCTCCTTTCTTTAATCCAATACAATGTATCATGGTGCCGACAGGAATATCTTTAATGGCAAACGCGTTACCTGGTTGAATCAATTCTGATTTTGTGAATTGTCTTTCACCCGGGATTTCTGGTGGTATCCCATTTGGAAATGAGTGGATAATCTGTCCGATAGCTACATTCTTTGGTCTAATAATATATGAAAATTCGTTAGTAGAAATGCAACGTAATAACAGTAATTCGGCACTTCTATTAGGGTCATATTCGTATCTAATCACTTGGAATGACCCAGCTTTTCTGTGAAAATCAATGATACGGACTCTTTTCTTGTGGCCACCACCTCTGTGTCTAACAGTAATTTGACCATGGCAACTTCTACCTCCCGTAGACCTCTTACCAAATGACAATCTCTTTACTGCCGACCCTTTGTGCAAATGGAATTTTGTAGGGTGCGCTCTGTTGGTAGAACCTGGTGATACACTTTTGTAATATTTCATATCCCCTTCAACTTTCCAGAACTTATTTTCCATCACTGGTTCATGTGGTTTGACTTCAAGGCCAAGAGCGAGTCTGAGTTTCTTCATTGCCATCACTCTTTGATAAGCCTTTGTAGGCGTTTTTCTGAACGTCTTTGTTCTGATTTGCTGATTGAATGTTCCTTTTAATATCAGCTGAATATTCCTCAACATTTCAAGATGTGAAAAAAATATCAAAGCCACAAGTTGACTTTTTTCAAATGCTTTTGATTCCGTTGGTTCAGGCGAGCCCTGCTAGCTACAATATTATCCAGCACAGTGAATATAGCAACTGGAGGGTCGCAAGCCAAAAGACTTCTCAACCCCGGTTCGATCGTTTCTTTCAAATTATTTTGGAGAACACTGATTACAAAGTAGCTTTACAACAACCTTTCATGTCATCCTTACTACCTATCAGTAGATCCTATACAAATATGCATGGGGTCACTCATCCTTCACAGCCAAACTATATCGCAATGGTAGCCGGAGACACTATGGGTTGTACAGATGACAGCAAAATTGATATTACTGGCTACAACCTTGCGGATTTATTAGAGCACAGCGGGAAAACCTGGAAAACATATTTACAAAATTATCCAGGAAACTGCTTCACTGATTCAGAAGTGATGCAAGATGGATTGCACATCTATGAACGCAAACACAATCCATTCATGTCCTTCTTGTCAATCTCCAAGAATGCTACTAGATGCGCAAATATTGTTAGTGACACGCAGTTGGAGGCTGACATTGCAAACAAGGCTGTACCTAATTATGTTATTTTCACTCCAAATCAGATCAATGATGGACACAGTGCAGATTACACGAGTCTTTCAAGTAACAAGACTTTGGAATATTCCAATGCCAGGATTGCGGTTGCTGACAAGTGGCTGTCTACCTTTGTGCCTCCACTCGCTGCAAATCCTTACTTTTCTGACACCCTGTTTATGATTACTTTTGATGAAAACGATGTGATTTTCAAAGCTGACACGACAGACAATTTGATTTACACTGTGGTCTTTGGAGCGGGTGTTCAGAATGGTACAACGGATAATACATATTACAATCACTATTCTCAGCTTGCACTACTAGAGTCTGAATGGGGATTGGGGTCTTTGGGGCGAAATGATGCAACCGCTACTCCGTTTATGCTTTCTGGCAATACTACCGGTCCAACTTCAAAGAACAGTGCTTTCAAAATTGGAATTGGTTGCTTAATATTGACTTGTCTAATAAATCTGGTTTTCTTGTAGTTGATCAATAGTCTGTTTCAATACAAGAAATTATTGTTCCATGAATAGCTGAGAGTGGGCATTGGATACAACCGGATACCCTGACTGCCGGTCGATAACCCTAGCCCAATCATACTAATTTACCAGCCCTTTGTTTAACTTTCAAAAATTTTCAAAGGCTCAATCTGAAATGGCACTAAAGGATATCTTGAAAGAAAGTTGGCCATTACTAATATAGAAATAATTGAAGGAGTTCTCCGCCAAATTAATCCTCCAGGGAGATGGAAAATTCTGGTTGTTGATCCAGAGTCTCTTTTAATTCTAGATTCCAGTTGCAAAATGTCGGAAGTGCTGAATGAGAACGTTACTGGTACATGATATTAATGTAGCTGTGGAAGGCTTATTCAAGAAGCGCCAGGGATATCCCGATAAAGAAGCGATTTATTTCATTTCACCATCGCTAAATAGCATTCAAGCTCTGTTGGATGATTTTTTGAAACGACCAGTAATCCGATTGTAATGTAGATGTATCAAGCAGCCCATGTGTTTTGTCTTTCTCCATTGTCAGATTTATTGTTCAATCGTATCAAAACTTCGCCTGCAAAGCAATATATCAGGACATTGCGGGAGTTGAATATCGACTTTACAGGTGATTATTATGTAATTCAAGCTCCGGAACCAAATTATTTTTCCCTTGATTCAACAGATGCTTGGTATAACATTTACAACCCTGACGCACCATCGCTATTGTCATTTGAACTTACAAAGATGGCAAAAAAAGTGAATATTATTTAATGCAGATAGTTTCAGTTTTGGCAAACTTGGGAGAGTATCCATACATCCGCTATCACTCCAAACCACAAGCATTTCAGACTTCACCGCAAAAATCATTATCTGGAGAATTGGCACATCTGGTACAAAATGAACTGGATGAACTTTGTAGAGATGACCAAACTTTTCCACCACAAACAAAATACCCAAAGGCAATTTTGTTGATTCTCGATCGGCGTATAGATTGCATTGCGCCATTGATTCATGAAGTTTCGTATCAAGCAATGCTGGGTGATTTGGGAGGATTGTTCAATGGCAAATATTAGTATTGATCAATTAATTCAGTGACGAAAAGGAGAATAAGAACTTTGTTTTGGACGAAACTGACCAATTCTGGGCACAAGTGAGGACCTGGCATATATCTGAAGTAATGGAATTTGTACAAGAAAAGTTTAGTAAATTTAAAGAGGAAAACAAAGCCGCTCAATGGGAACTTGGAGGAACGAAAGGGTAATTTGGCTTTAATGTAGAAATAACCCAAGTGGAAATATTCAGCAACTAAAGGATGTGATGAATTCATTTGGAGATTATCAGCAAACTAAGGAATTTGTCGCTAGACACTTGAATATTTGTCTTACACTGTCAAAGATATATGCAGACAGAAATCTAGCAGATGTTGTGGAATTGGAACACAAGATTTCAACCACAGATCCTAAAGATTCAAAGTTTTCTAAATTAATGGGAGAGGTTGAGAAAACCTTGCAAAACCCAGCAGTAGAGTAACTGTGGCTGATTATAGACATTTAGATAAGGTGCGTTTAGTATTGCTGACGGTCGTTGCCCATGAAGGAATAAGTGATGCGGATAGGAATAGGTTCCTCGAAATGGCTCGTTTCCATACCAGCGAATCCCAAGCTTTGACAAACTTGAATATGCTTGGGGTGAAACTATCTCCAAATTTCGACAAACGCAAGAACGAGCCAAACAACCCATTTGGGCTTTCAAGTAATGCTAGAAGATCTGAAGGAAAAAAGTTTGATTATGACAATGCCAAATACACTCCAACAATCTCCTACATTGTTCAAGATCAGATCAAAGGTAGTCTTGATACGAACTGGTTCCCTTGGGTAAAAGAAGCAGCCCCAGAGTTTTCATCTACAAGGAGCGTCCAGCCTGGAAGTGCAACTGCAACCGCTCCTCCTCGAATTAACAAATCATGGGCAACAAGAAAAGTGAATACACCTGTTGCACAAGACAGTCCTCAACTTCCAGCAGAGGATTTGAGACAAAACGGTCCACGAATCATTGTGTTTATGATTGGCGGTGCAACTTATTCAGAAATCAAATCATTTGTGGATATCCAAAAAGAGCTGAAACGAGAAGTCTTGTTGGGTACATTGTTCTAATACTAGGTTCCACTTTTGTCTGGAGTCCCGATGGTTTTGTTGAAGGATTGAAAGATTTGGACAGACGAGGGGTGAACGGACAAAAATTCTTGCTATATAAAAGACCTGCTCCAAGAGTTATCGAACCAAGGCAAAAGTCATCTTCTAGGGGACGAGATGAATATTACGATGATGAGGATGATAGACACAGACGCCAAGATTCAAGAGGAGATAGAAGAGGACCCCCACCTAGACGGCCTCCAGTGTCTACCCATGGATCTCCTCCAATGGACAGAGCTACTACTCTTGGAAGGGTTGATCGGGGCGAAAGGGCAAAATCACCGCCAGGAAGAAGAGATCGGCAAGAGCCTTTATATCAATCGATGGGTAGAGTAAACATGAATGACAGACCTGCCAGGGGCAATTCAGGCTCTGATAGGTCTGAAAGAAGAGATGATAGAGGATGGCTAAGAAGACAAGATTCAGGAACAGATAAAGAACCAGAGCCTAAGAAAGAAGAAAAGAAGAAGAATTGGTTTGGGTTTTAAAAGAATAAATAGTACATGCTTTCAAAAGTTTGCAGCCGATGCCCCACTAAGTTCCAATATCCGTTCACGCTATCAATTCCCCATTCGAATATCCGATATCTTAATGTAGTGTGTAACCGGGAAAGCCGTGATATAAATAACAGCTGATTTTTGTGCTTTTTCAAAATTTTTTCCGTACGTTTAATGTCCCCAACTGTAAACAAAAAAGGAATGGATTTGGTCGAAATAGAGAGCTCTGATTCAGGAATTGATTCCGTTGATTCTACATTACAGCATGCGGATGAAGAGGCAATTGTCAAATGCTTGGCTCAATGTCGAATTCCTTCAACATACGGCGGAACTCATCGACTACATATCTACAAAAATAATATTGATCAAGAGGAGCATATGGCTATTGTATTTGGCGACTATTATTCCACATCACTTAATTTACAATGGGAAGGTGACGATGAAATCAAAAGACGAATGAGAGGGGCAATGGAAGATCTGCCAGAATCAGACCCTACTCCTCCATTGGTGCGCATACACTCATGCTGCTTTACTGGTGAAACGCTTGGTTCAACTAGGTGCGACTGTGCGGAACAATTACAAGAAGCAATGAAAATCATGTCTGTACAAGGAGGGATAATTATTTATATGAAGCAAGAGGGAAGAGGAATTGGACTAGCCGATAAGCTTCTTGCATACAATTTGATTGATATGGGACATGATACACTATCTGCAAATCTAGCCTTGGGACACCCAGCGGATGCAAGAACATACAATATCGCTACGGCCATTCTCAAAGATTTTAATATCCAAAAAGTGCGCTTGTTGACAAACAACCCGCACAAAATAAAAAGCTTGAAGGAAGAAGGGATAATTGTTGTAGAGCGACTGGCAATGATTCCTAGTAGTTGGAAGGAGCCCTCTTCATGGAAGGCGCAGGATAGAGATGGGTATTTGATGACCAAGGTTCAGCGTATGGGCCATGAGTTGGAGATACCTCATTTTTTAAATCAATAAATAGCGACTCCATTTAGTTTACTTTTTTACGCCTCACTTCAACTGAACACAAGAATGAGCGAACCTACAAAAAACAAGAGACTGCCGGAAAATATGCCCAAGGCGACTTTAATCTTTGACAAGAAATCCCTAGTAATAGTATGTGGGTTTTTCTTTGTGCTGCTGGTGCCCATCGGGGTTGGATTGTATCTCAACAACTATTTGCTCAACCAAATCATCGTAGACTACACGGATTGCAAGTTCTTGGCCGGAAATCAGTTTTCATCGCCGCCATCAAATATAACGAATATTTCACAGTGGAAATATGATAATTCAACCAATATTTGTACGCTCCAGTTTGATTTACCTAAAAAACTTCAAGATACTGTCCATATGTATGTAAGAACTTCCAATATGTATACGAATCACCGTTTGTTTGTAAAGTCTTTGGATCCAGATCAGCTGTTGGGTAAGGTGTACCTTCAAGCATCAGATATTCCTATGGCCGGAGTAGGAACTACGGATTGCGGGTTTTTGCAATACGCTAATTGCAACACTGCTAAAGGATATACCTGGCTTAATGGCCGCTCACACGCTGAAAACAACCCAGATTGCGAAAAGAATCCTATACCAACTTTAATTGCCAATGCTGACTCTCAAGCTCAATATTATCCATGCGGGTTAATTGCAAATGCAATGTTTTCTGGTATTATCCATTTAAACTAGACACGATTTCTGATTTGACCTGCATCGGCAATTGCAGAATTTCAAGTTATCAATTCACACAGACAGGTATTGCATGGCCAGAAGATAATGGATTGTATGCGAAAACACAATGGGCTACAGCGGTGTCGAATGGTCAGCCATTGAATCAAACAGTCAACAAATTCTTGATCCCTCCTCCACAATGGCGAACAGGTTGAATATCATTAATTTTAGGATGGCCAGATATATACGGGAATGGATACACTGCCGATAATTTGCCAGATTTAGCCAAATGGGAGCGATTTCAAGTGTGGATGAGGAAAGCAGGGCTTCCAACTGCCAGAAAGCTATGGGGAAGAAACACGACAGAAATTATGGATGCAGGAACCTGGCAGGTCAGTGTTACTGATGGTAATTTGAATTAATTTAGTGTGGGACTGTGTGAGGTTCTCTGGCCGCAAAGCCCTCGTTTTTGCCGAAACTGGGGTGTTGGGTCCTCGCAACGACTTTATGTCGCATCTGTTCTTTGCTGTTGGCGCAGGGTCTCTTCTGGCTGGTATCTTTTTGGTGTTATTAAAGCCACGAACGACTGGGGACTTGTCGATGCTGTCTTGGAATAGAAACGAATAAACCAACAAGTATTTTATCTGTTTGATTTACCTTTTGATTCTATCAATTTCGGTGATGGTTCCTAATTCACATGAAAGATGTCGGCCAACATGTCTTTGTTCCTCCAGCTACATCGTCTACATCCAAATCGATTATTTTTAGTCACCACTCATATCCTGAAGCTGAGTCACAAAAGTTGCTTCGCGGTCCAACGTAGCCGTCAACCGGTGGTGGTGTGATTAGCCTGTTGGGTGTGAAGTATGTTGAATCATATGCAGTAGGACTTGGAGGCTAAAAGTATTTCGCTGAAACAGAACCGAATACAAATCGGGATATATTTCAGGCACGCATTGACCAACTGCGGTAGCTAAAGAACAAAAATCAGTCATAGCAGGCAAAATGCGTATCAAATTCAAAATTTGTCTTTGCAAGCATCTCATGAAAGAACGCTATGTATTCGCGAAAAGATCCGATTATACTATCGTTGCTCTTGTTGAATCTTTCACCCACATAAGGACTGCCGAGGTCATTTACTATCCAAACTTTTTTCAACTTACTGCAAGCACCCCAAAGAGCACCGAATTTTTTTATAGTCTGATGACTGCGATTAATAGGCTAAACTGGCAAATATGGAAAATGGTTTTTCAAATCAAGGTCACAGGAACATTGAAATAAAATATAAATAGTAATCGCTCATTCCATTTACTAATGCATTTTGCTCTATTAAGCGCATTAGTCTCTGCTGAACAAACTAGATCGTGGTCTGAGGCTCAAAGTCTTGCGAAAGCTGCAGTATCTAAACTATCTGTTGAACAAAAAGTAGCGTTGGTTTCTGGAATGGGGTGGGCAACTGGTCCTTGTGTAGGAAACATTGTCAACCCTGGTGGTATTGGAGGATTCAACGGCTTATGTCTCCAAGATTCCCCAACTGGTGTTAGATATGCATATAACGTCTCTGCTTTTGCCGCATCTATTAATGTTGCTGCTACCTTTGACAAGAATCTCATGTTGGATAACGGTAGATTAATGGGACAAGAATTTCGTGGCAAAGGTGCCAATGTCGCTCTCGCCCCAATGATGAATATTGGAAGAGCACCTGCTGGTGGAAGAAACTGGGAAGGCCAAGGTGCTGACGCCTTTTTGGCTGCAACATCTGCAAAACTTCAAGTAAAAGGTATCCAAGAACAAGGTGTCATTGCCACTGCAAAGCATTACGTTGGAAACGAACAAGAAGTATCCAGACAAAGCTCATCTTCAAACATGGACAGCCGAACTTTCCATGAAGTATATCTCAAGCCATTTAGAGCTTGTGTAGAAGAAGGGGTTGGTGCAATCATGTGCTCTTACAACCTTGTAAACAACACCTATGCGTGTGAAAATGACTACACCATCAACACTGTCTTGAAGGGTGAATTGGGTTTCAAAGGATTTGTCATGACTGATTGGTGGGCAACAGCTAAACTAAAGGAACCTATCTCTGCTGGAACTGATATGATGATGCCCGGCTCAGTCGCTTGGGGATCTACTGAATTGACTTGGGACAAGAATTTGGTTAATGCAGTCAAAGCCAACCAAATCCCAGAAGCTAGATTAGATGATATGGCTACTAGAGTGTTGTCGTCCTGGTACAAAGTTGGACAAGACAAAGGATTCCCAGCAGTCAACTTTGATTCATTTAGACCCCAACAATCTCAAGATGTGAACGTGCAAGCTGATCACAAGAAACACATCCGTCACGTTGGAGCTGCTTCTTCCATTTTGCTTAAAAACAATGGAGTATTGC
Organism: Boothiomyces macroporosus; assembly: GCA_027604185.1. Taxonomy (NCBI): domain Eukaryota; kingdom Fungi; phylum Chytridiomycota; class Chytridiomycetes; order Rhizophydiales; family Terramycetaceae; genus Boothiomyces; species Boothiomyces macroporosus. Next base: position 11,622 of record JADGKB010000103.1, on the reverse strand, counting down.
CTCTAGGAAAGAACTTGAACATTGGTATCTTGGGCTCAGATGCTGGACCAGGAAGAACTACCTCAAATGCTGCAGACTGTCCTGACCACGGCTGCTCAGACGGAACAATTGCACAAGGATGGGGAAGTGGTACCACTAATTTCCCTTATATCGTTACTCCACTTGATGGTGTTAGTGCTAGAGCTGCAAAAGATAAATCCAAAGTCTCTTCAATGTTGAACGACTGGGACTTGCAAGCAGCAGGTGCTTTGGCAGCAAAGAGCGACGTTGTTTTAGCTTTTGTTTCTTCAGATTCCGGTGAAAACTATATCACTGTTGATGGCAATGCCGGTGACAGAAACAACTTGACCCTCTGGCACAATGGAGATAATTTGATCAATGCTGCTGCTGCAAACAACAAAAAGGTAGTTTATTATTAATTCAAGGTTGTTGTTGTAATTCACTCCCCTGGTGCAGTTGATATGCCATGGATCAACAACCCTAATGTCGCAGCAGTTGTTTTGGCATTATTCCCTGGACAAGAGAGTGGTAACGCCATTGCAGATGTATTGTTTGGAGATATCAACCCATCTGGAAGATTGCCATTCTCAATCAACAAGGACGATAGCACTTATTCTGCCTCTATTCTCTTCAACACTACTGCTCCTGCTGGATTCCAATACCCACAAGTAAACTATGAAGAAGGTCTTTTCATTGATTACAAATGGAACGATGCTAAAGGAATTGAACCACTCTTCCCGTTCGGTTATGGTCTATCCTATACCAACTTTACTTACTCCAACTTTGCCGTCAAGAGAGACGAAAACAATGTCAAAGTGTCGCTTGCAGTAGCAAACACTGGCGCACGCATTGGAAATGAAGTTGTTCAACTCTACCTTGGCTTCCCTCAGTCAGCCAACGAACCTCCAAAGCAATTGAAGGCATTTGAAAAAGTCTTGGTTCCTAAATCGGAAAGCAAATCAGTTACGCTCTCAATGTCTACTCATGAAATGCGCATCTGGGATGTCGTTGGCCAAAAATGGACGACTCCAAAGGGAGAATACACTCTCTTTGTTGGTGCTTCTTCCAGAGACATTAGATGGTCAACCACTTTTACTGTTTAAACATAAAATCATAAAATAAAGATCATTGTAGAAATCATCTTTTCCTCCAGAATTTTTTGGAAAAAAATATCGATGGGAGACGATTTCGATGTGGACAAGTACCTCCGATTAGAGTCAAACGAGTACAAGCAAGAGGAGGAAGTCGAGCGAATAATGAAATTGATTGGAAATCAGGATCCTTGCTTGATTCTTGATCTCCCAACAGAAGTATATCTCACACTTGACATTCCAGAAAAACTAGTTACCAAGGTATTCAGAAAAAAGTCGCTCCTAGTTCATCCGGATAAATGTAAGCATCCAAATGCTAGAGTTGCCTTTGAAGAGTTACAGAAAGCGCAGAATCTGCTGTTGAATGAACCAGAAAAGAAACAGATTGTTTTGAATTATATGGATGAAGCAAGAGCGAATATTTTACATATCAAAGGTTTGGGTTAGGGTTAATGTAGGGGTTAAAGTTCCACCAAAGGGAAAGCCTTTCAATTACAAAGCGCTGCTTGAAGAAGTGCCTGGTATTGGACGATTAATCCAACTGGAATTTTTGCGCATGGCGATGGAGCTGGCTTATAGGGATAGGGTAATCAAAAACTAAACCAGACTCGACTAAAGAATGAACAGGAGCGGGTGATGATGCAAGAGGATGAAATGGCCAAGCGCCAGAAAGCGAACGAGGAATGGGAAAAGAAATGGGAAGAAACTAGAGATAACAGGATAGGAAGTTGGAAGAATTACGAAAAAAAGAAGGAAAAGGAGAAGCTTGTTGCCAAAAAGAAAAAAAAGAAGCCAGTAGTCTTGGGAGCGATTCCCAAATAAAGCAGTGTAAATTATCAAATGCTGAACAAAGTGTTTCAATCTAGTATTTCGTGCAAACAAGCGATTAGATCTTTTTTTGAGTGAACACAAGTCAGGGCTCAAGATAAAACATAGCTCTAAACTCAGTTCTCACATCCTTGATTATGGGCTGATATTAAACTAGCGATCATTAATCTCCGCATGTATATAGCGCATAATATTAGTAACCATTTATGGTAGATTACAAGCATTCTTAATTTCCCATTCTTATTGATCAACGCGTCCAAGTGTTGAGCCCTTAGATAGCGGAGTTTGACCGAATATATAAAAGACACTTTCTTATTTCTGATTAAAATAATGTTGATGGTGCTATTTCACTTTGTAACAGCGATTCCACATGTAGATGTGAATAGCCATGGTAATTCTTATTAACAAAGCCAGCGTATTGGCATTCACAAAAGAAGTTACTGCAAACTTGATGTCATACTATATCTCGGGCCAAACAGCCAGCGGACTTAAATGGTATCAGGGAGGTATCATGTGGAATGCTGTCTTGGAATACAGTAAAACAACGGGTGATCATCAATACGACACTACAATATATAATGCGCTGTTGGCTTCATCCACTCTAAATACCGTATGGCAAGGAAAAGATGTTGTTTCTGGTCAAATTGTGCGCAAATACAATGATGATGTCCTTTGGGTTGCGATTGCTACTGCGGAAGCAGCATTGAAAGCTCACAACAACCCAAAAGTCGCATCAGATTTGACTATAACGGCTCAAAAATATTACGAATTAGTATGGAAAGACTGGAACACGGTATGCAGAGGTGGAATCTGGTGGTATAGAGATCAAGGAGATAACAGAGAATCAGCGTAACTAAGGGTTAAATATAGATACAAATCAGCAATTGCAAACTCGCAACAAATATACCTTGGAGCACAGCTGTACAAAATCACTAATTCCAATTCATATTTGAACAACAACTATTCGATATTGAAATGGATGCAGTACATCAAGTTGGTAACCCCAGATCACCACGTATATGATGGAGTTTTAACCAAGCAAAACTGTGCCGTGTACTATCAAAAGGAACTATCGTATCAAGTGGGCGAGCTTATAGGGGCACTAAGTTATTCTTACATGTACTCTCAAGACAAGGCATTCTTGACTCTGGCAGAAAAGCTGTTTCTAAAATCAACCACGATATTCATGCACAAAGGTACGTTTATCGTATACGATAGTTGCGAGCCCAAATGCAACGTTCAGTATGTTAGCCCAAAAGGTATATACATCCACGCGATGGGCGTGCTATACCAGCACACTAGCAACTCTCTGGTTAAAAATATCATTAAAGCTTCACTAAGGAACTCTGTCTCGGCAATGCTTAAAGTATGCAGCAATTTGAACCAATGTGGGAATAATTGGATTCAGGGTGGTTTCCAAATGCCTTCACCTACATTGCAAATCAACGCGGTCGAACTAATGGTCGCCTATTCCAAAACGTTTCAATAAAGGTGCTTTTCACTATTTATACAATCCATCAAATAGTATTAAAACGCGCACAGACATTAAGTTTTTCTATTTTTAATATAGGGAAATGCATAAATGCCAAAAATTAATTTCTGTTTTTAAATGCAACTACTACTAGCATCTCTTGCCGCAGCTACGGCTGTAGATCTGACTAACCAAAGTAATCATCGTTAATACAGATGCAGTGCAGCAGTATACTCAAAATGTAGCCAAGCAACTAATGTCTTACTATATTGGAGGACAAACCGCAAAAAACTTGATGTGGTATGAGGTAAGTGATAAATAACAATAGGGAGGCATAATGTGTAATATCGTGTTTATTTAGGGGGCGCCATGTTGGAATACGTTAAAGTTAGTGGTGATAACAGCTATATTGATAAAATATCAAACGCGATACAGCTAGCAGGAGCAGGAACTACTGGTTCTTTCTTGGGTGTGTCTTCTACAGTGTCAGAAACGATCGGAGGACGATGGAATGATGAGTAAATCCAAGCTAACCTAGTATCTTGTGGTGGGCAATCGCCTGTGCAACTGGTGGTGAGATTTATGGAGGAAATACAGTAATCCCAGGCGGTGTTTCATTCCAGGCTCTAACACAAACTACATATGACCAAGCGTGGGGTCAATGGGATCCAACCTGTAGCGGTGGTATTTGGTGGTCAAGAGATCGATCCAATATAAAATACGCCGGCTATAAATCATCTATTACGAATACTGAAGAAATGCTTGTGGGTGCAAAACTTGCCATCGCAACTGGACAGTCAAAGTATATTGACAATGGCAACCAGATATATTCTTGGATGAACCAAACAGGTTTATTTACTAGCGATTTCAGAGTGTTGGACGGTATCCATTGCGACAAGAATTGCACTATTAATAGCAATGAACTCTCTTACCAATCTGGAATGCTAATTGGGGCTTTAACATTTACATATGCATTTACACAGGATCAAAGCTATCTTTTGGCGGCAAACAACGTTGCAAAAGCTTCGTTTCAAACATTTTTAACAAACAGTTCTGTTATTGTGGATACAAACTGCGAGCCTAATTGTCCAGTTAATCAAGTCAGTCCAAAAGGAGTATATATTCGCATGCTTGGCTATCTTTATGAATACACCAATGATGCGTCAGTCCAAAGCACAATCAAAACCGCACTTCAAAGCTCGTTTGCTGCAATGCTCAATATTTGTGATTCAAATTACAATTGTGCCAACAACTGGCAAGCTGGATCAGGACAGAATTATTCGGTCCATTCACAAATCAATGCATTGGAACTTACTGTAGCATATAGCAAGACATTCCTAAGCGTGCCAGTTCAAGCTCCTCAAGGGTTAACGCTGACACAATCCTCGCCATCTTACTTTGGAATGTCAAGAGCCGCATTTACTATGGTAATGCTCAATTAATGGTAGATTGTTTGCGCTACTGCTGCTGCCACCTTTGCGCTAATCAGTGTGATCCTAAAGACTATTGTCCGCAAATTTACCCACGACGTAATATTTAATTGACCATAGAACCAAAAAAGCTAAAATTAAATATCTGTTTTTATCAAAAGTCTCTTGCTTTTACTTTCTAGCTACCGAATATTCTTTCAATAAACTTAATGTCGGCCCCATATCTGTCCAAGGGCAAACTTGATCGCCTTAGTCTTCTGCAGGGTCAGTTTGCTCTGTCAAGGTTGTTCGGAATCGCCAATATGTATGGGATTCAGAGATCACAACTTTGACATGGAAAAAATAAATCTCGCTTGGAGTGTCCAATACACCCCAGACGGAAAACAATATTTCTTCAACTCTCTAACAAATGAAAGCACTTGGGAGAGACCTGCGGAATATATGCCGCCAAAACCACCGCCATTGAAGGAAAAACCAATTAAAATGCGGAAAATACCAGACAGCGATTGGAATATAATTCTGACCAACAAGGATCATGAATTTTTTTACAATCAAGCAACAAAGCAAGTGTCGTGGGATATTCCGGATGATATTATTAATTTGGTTGGGGAGTTGTTGAATGATGGAATGGATGAAGAAATGTCAGAGGACGAACCAGAATATCAAGACCAAGGTAATAGTAATCAGAATATCGAACAATTTCCAACACAGTATGATTTAGTCGTGGAAAATCAGGTGCAAGAGGAGGTACTGGAAAATCAGGTGCAAGAGGAGGTACCAGTGGAGCCTGAAAGTATTCCTGAGGTAGAGGCGGATCCTATCCCAGAAGAGCCGGATAAACCTCACGAAGAAATTGTTTCTGATTTTAATCAGATGCTACGGGATTTGAATGCCTCTCCATTCTCTACTTGGAACATGGAGGAAGAAAAACTGTCAAAAGATCCTCGATTTATAGCTTTAAAATCAAACAAGGAGCGCAAATCATTGTATGAACAGTACTGTGCGATTAGATCAAAAGAAATACAATTGGAAAAGCAAAACAAAGTTCATGATTCAAAGTCTGGGTTCCAAGAATTGTTAGATCAACATGTGAGTGTTAGAACTAGGTATGAAGATTTTTCCAGAAAGTTCAAGCGAGATTCCAAATTCATAAAGTTCAGCAGTCCTCTAGAACGCCAGCAACTGTTTCAAGAGCATATCAGGAGGTTGAGGGAAGCAGAACAGCAGAGTATGGGGTTTTTAATATTAGGAAATGGAGAATTGTTCATAGAACAGTTGCGAAAGCTGGCATACATAACCAAAGATACCACATGGACAGAGGTGATTTTCTCTAATATAGACTAGAATCAAAATTGAAAAAGAGAGTTGGTTTACAGCTGTGAAATCACCGGTTGAGAGGGAGAAACTGTTCAGAAAGTACCTGGCATCACTATAATAAATCTAATAACCTTTTTATGCTTTGAAAAGGGATATATGCAAACAAGACGCGTAAAATACTCTCTTCAAAATGACCGAGTTAGTTACAGACCCAGTGTCTAGATTAAAGGATGAACTGGAAAAACTAGCCCAAATCGCATCGCAATTTCAGTCTCAAGCGACTGAAAGCGAAACCATTTATCAAAGTCAACAGGAAATCAAAAAGATGCTGTATGAAAAGAAACCAAATGAGAACCTGGTCAACTATCAAAAAAAGTGCTTGGAATCCATCAACAATCTCACTGGGAATCTGATTAAAGTTTCCAACTTGATGGAAGACATTTGGGATTCCCAAGCAATATCTGTCAACAGACAAGTAAATCAGATTGAAGCGCTCAATCAAGTACTCGCATGTTAACAAGAAATTGAATTTTATTGATAAAAAGTTGGGAGTAGAACAATTAGGATTCCCGACAGATAAATCTGAGTATAAAAGAGTCAGAAAGTTGGTGCGAACAGGAGGTATTATAATTGTAACGTAGCACCTCCTACTGTCTATGAAAAGAAGGCAGATTTCAAGATTGATCTGGATGCCACTTCAGGAATCGGAATTCAGCCAAAGACTGGAATCAGCAGTATCAAACCAAAGTTGAACACTTTGAGCGAATACACCAGAGTTGGTTCTGAGGATAAATTATCTTCTCCAACTGCTATTCCAGAAATGACCAAAGGTAGATTGTTTTAACCCTAGAAAAAGGTTCCTACTATTGACATAGAAAACAGTAAACGAGAATTAAAGAAAGAAATGAAAGCCTTTGCCACGTCAATTAGAGCATCGGCTGCATTGGGGATGGCTCAAGCAGCAAAGAGAATTTCCGGAATGGCAGCGAGACTGGATCGAAGCTCTGCAGTTCCAGAAGGTAATTATGTTATTGATGAAGCGAAAAATGGTACATTTAAATTAAAATCTGTTGAAACTGAAAGAGTAAAAGTTACCAGTATCCCACCACCGCCTGGAAAGTATATCAGTTTTTACCTAGAAATACCTTATCATCTCCTCCAAAGTTTCTTTTAATTTATGATAGACCTCCTGCACCACCTGGAAAAGGTGTACCTCCACCACCTCCTCCGTAATTTATTTTCTGATTGTAGACCTGCAGGTGCTGGACCACCACCGTAATGATAAACTAACGACAGCCCGTATATCAAGGCTAACCTAGACCGTACCGCTCTATTCTTACTCTAGGCCGTAAGTTTTTATTTACAATAGCCCTTCAGCTGGCATTGTACCTCCGTACGATTCTATTAATGTAGACCGTATTCTTTGTTTCACAATAGACCGTAAACCTAAACTAATTGTAGTCCTTCGATGGGTGGGCCTCCTCCACCGTATTTGAAATTAATCGTAGACCGTACTGCTCATCTAATGATAGACCGTATGAAATTTGCTAATATAGTCCATCTGCTGGCGGACCTCCACCGTATCTTTTATTAAACCATAGCCCGTATTATTTAAACTAACCATAGACCGTAAGAAATTTCTAACAATAGACCGTAACTCTAACTTAATATAGACCTTCTATGGGAGGCGGACCACCGTAATTACTAATTGACTTTAGACCGTACGATACCCCTAACCTAGACCGTACTATCCCTCTAATTTAGACCACCGTACATTCTCATTAACCTAGTCCTGGGTAATCTCATATTTAATACTAGTATGGGAGCACCTCCACCACCGTATGATATGGTCTAACTTAGTCCTGTTGCCTCTACGCCAAAAGCTGCTCCAAAGGCAGCTATGAGTTTCCAAGATCAATTGAAGAATAGGGTCCAAGCAAGAGCTGAAAAAGGTAGCCAGCCATAAAACTAGATATTAACATAGAAGAAGCACCTAAACCTACCCCAAAAGCAGCTGTACCTGCTGGAATGAGTTTCCAAGATCAGTTGAAATTCAGATTGGCACAGAAGCAAAAGGCAGAAGAAGGTCAAGAATCTCCAGCTTCTCCTGCTCCACCTTCTCCTACCAAACAAAAAGATGAAGGAATGAGTTTGCAAGACCAACTAAAGAATCGTCTCAATAAGCGACAAACATGTAATCTAAAAATGACAATAGTGAGAGCAGAAGAAGAGCCTGTGGCCTCACCAATGGTTGCAGCAAAACCATCTGCCCCTCCTGTTCCGTAAATAACACTAATATAGGCCACCGTAAGATGTGAACTAATCCAAGTGCTCAAAATAACAGATCCTCGTACACGAATATTAATTGTAGCTCATTGTAATTTTGATTAATTTTAGGAATGTTGGAGGGGTTCCACCGTATTTATTTGTTAATATAGACCGTATACTGAACTAATATCTAGTCCTCCTGGTCCGATGGCTCCACCAACGTAACATCTAATTAACCTAGTACAAATGCCAATAGAGCATCGTATTATACTTTTTAACCATAGAAAAGGGTATGGCGATACTAATTGTAGTCCTGGCGGTCCACCACCCCCGTATTTCAATTTTAATCTAGACCGTAATGTCTTTTCTAATGTAGACCACCTCCTGCAATGGGTGGACCACCTCCACCGTAATTATGACTTAATCTAGACCAAGCATGCCACCAATGCCTGTCCACACTGGGTATTCTAAACCTAAAGTAGATCTGGACCTCCACCACCGCCTCCTCCGTATTTTTATACTAACATAGACCCGGGTAATGATTGACTAATATTCAGGATTGGCGGTCCACCACCTCCACCACCGTACATTGTTGTTAACGTAGTCCTGGGTACATTATATCTAACGATAGAATGAGCGGCCCACCACCTCCACCACCGTATTTCCCATTTAATTTAGGCCTGGGTAAGCAATGGCTAATTTTAGAATGTCATCACCTGCCACAAGGTACTGTGTGTGTAATTTAGTGGTCCACCAAAGATTTCCACCAAAAAGCCTGAAATGACTTTGCAAGAACAATTGAAGCAAAAGGCATTAGAGAAAAGCATGAAGCCAGCTGTTGATGTTGAAAGCTTGGTAAAGTCGCCAGAAGCTACAACTCCAGCAACTCCAGCAACTCCAGGCGAATCCAGCTTCCAAGACCAATTAAAAGCAAAGTTAAAGAAGAGGGAAACTACTGGAGGGGAAGGAGCTCAACCTGTATTTGCCTTTGAAAAGAAACCAGTCCCCGCACCTTCCGAAAACAATTTCCAAGATCAACTAAAGAACCGCTTAAAGAAGAGACAAGAAACCCAAGGTTCCTTTTCCTTAATTTAGACACCAATGGGTCTATCACTGATTTAACGTCTGGAACATGGAAAAAGAAGGAAGAACCTGTATCTAATGACCCGCCTTGGAAAAAGAAGGATAATACTCCAACTCCAGCCAACGACCCACCCTGGAAAAAGAAGGATACAACTCCAGCACCAAGCAATGACCCACCTTGGAAGAAAAAGTCCACTGATGAACCAAAGACTGAACCTGCTTGGAAGAAAAAGACTTTGGAAGAACCAAAGTCTGAACCGGCATGGAAAAAGAGAGCAGATCCACAGCCTGAGTCTACAACATCTCCTTCAAGTGTTCCTCCATGGAAGAGGGACCAGGAAGCAGGTAAAATATCATTTAAATTAGCATTGCAAAAAAAGAACACTGTAAACCAAGGAAAAGGCCCTATCGCGAATACAAACGTAAGCAAAGCAGCACCAACCCCACCAAGTCCGGTAAGAGAAGCACCAAAACCAGTGCCAGTTGCAGAGCCTGAACCTGAACCAGAACAAGAGTCTATTACTAGTAAAATTCGTTAACGTAGTTACTCCAGATATGATTGTGGTCGCTCTCGCAGACTATGTTGGAGGAGACGAGAATTTGTCTTTGGTTGAGGGACAAAATTATGTATTGCTCAATTATGACATGGGCAATGGATGGGTAAACATAGTTAACCTAGTCATACGGATGTACAATGGATGGATCGAAAGTTGGGCTATTCCCTCAAACTTATTGCCAGAAAGTAGATCAATAAATCCTTTTGACCAAAGTCTTTCTTACGTGTGGATTTTCCCACAAATCCACTTTAGGGCTTGGCATGTTAAAGCACCCTGCCATCTATATTATGCAATCATTAATAATTGAGGCTTTTGTATAAAAAACAAGTTTTAGGTAGTTATTGTTTACAAACAAAAAATGATATTTTTGGGAACAATGGAAAAAGATGACTTTGAGAACAATAGGAGTCAATAGCTTAAAAGGCGGACAAAAGTGCAAACACTCACTTGCAATGAAGCTCGCAACTCTTGCTGCGCTATTGGTTGCTGCTGCTGCTGCCCAAGATACCAACGGAACTGACTATCCAAGAAACGATACCGAGTCTGCCGACATGGACAGCTCCTTCAGCGCTTCAACGTACCGCAGCTTTGAAATCCCAGAAGCCGACAATGAAGACTTGAACGAAGACGTCACCATCTACAACTCCACCAGCGGAAGACCGCTCAGGGTCAAGGTCGATGACAAGAGGGTCATTGTGTTCTCGTTCAACCCAACCAACAATGCAACCACAGCCCTCCGCTTCAACGTCAAGCACGAGCCAAGATTGGGTCTGGAGTGGAACCACGACGGAAGCAGACTCAACAGCACCAAGACTCCAGCCATTGCGTTCGCGACCCGTATGATGGGTCTGTTCGAGACCAACGCCAACTCGAGCACCTTCTGGAACACCACCGGCACCCAGTACATGTTTGGGGACTGGAACTGGAGCGACATCTCTGTCACTTGGACCAACAACTCCAGGAACATCCCTACTCTCTACCTGAACTCTGTTGGGTCTCCACGTGGCCAGACCAGTCCTAAAGTCAACTTGACTGTTGAGATTCCTTCTGACAGCTACAGCTCTTCCAGCGGGTTCAACGTCAGCCCAACCGGCCTGAAATACGACTTTGACGTTATCGGCCAAATGAACTATACCCTCTCTCCACCAACATCCTCGTCGTGGCAGTTGGCCAGCAGAGTCTTCACCTCCAGCGCCAACCCAACGTTCTCCAACACCAGCATTTCCGACCCATACAACGCTGCGAAATTCCAGTGGATCAGAAACCTCACTGTCGACGGGCAGCCAGCCAACATGACTGTCAACGGCGTCATGCCTATCCCATCAAAGTTTGCCTGGGGCACTGGCGAAGTCTCTGGCAGAGATGAAATGATTGACAACATGTGCTCCAAGATGGTGCTCGTCCAAACCATCCCATACTTTACCCAGTCCGTTTACTGGGATCCAAGTGTCAGCGTTGACGAAAACCAAGCTATCAGTGCCTACAGCTCTATCGTCTCCAGCAGCGCTTTCAAGAAGGCTGGATACTCTTTGACTTCTATGGCTGTTGTCTTGGTAACTGCCATGTTCTTGCTCTAA